>LGRX02027174.1:0-24814 GCA_001247695.2 Cymbomonas tetramitiformis
ATACAGTAATCACTCACATTTAAGGAAACTCGACGTTAAGGAAATAGCCAGCGTTTCGGGGGGGGGTACCCAACTCGATGAGAAAAGCTGACTGGATTTTCCGACTTATGAGATGGCCTGAAATAAGGAAAATGACCGCTGGCTGCCTAGCTGGAGAGGGATTTCTTAAACTAAGAAAACTTAGCCGGGAAATTGACAAATATGGTATATTTGATGGGTTTTCATGATTTTTTGCACAAAACTTGTTTTAAAGGTTTAAGTTCCTGATAGTCTGTTTCAGATATAATATCGTCATCAAAATCTTGCTTTAATTCTTTAAGCTGCGCACGGCTCTCAGGGTCCATTTTCTCGGGAAATGAACACCTTAAGAGAACGGGCTGGCTAGGGAAGGTGTCCACGTGGATGGTTATGGAATTCGCTGGCTGGCTCACGAGATCGCGGTCCACTATCCATAGCGTTCTCTTATGACGCTGACGCTGGCGGGGGGGGGAGGGGGGGTACCCAACTCGATGAGAAAAGCTGACTGACCTGGATTTCTCTGTTTTCTTACAGGTGGGTGATTACTGTATTCACCTACAAAAATACTGCTGGAATATCGGTATCGACGGTCGAGATCGACCTCGATATCGATATCCCGGTCTGCCACCTTTGGTGCGTCACACGTGACAGTTCCTAGAGAATAACCTTATATTCCATCTAATGTTATTCTCGTGGCTTTCGGTTCATCTCTTGCACGCACGTCTCACTGCCTGAGACTGCTTTTCTAGCAAATACTCCTCGAGATGATTTGAGAGGTGATGTAGAGGTGATATGGAGATGGCAGACCTAGAGATGGAGGTGCCATCTCTAGAAAACCATGAACATCTCATTAAGACCCTTGCGTCATGCCTATCGTGTTATGGGATTTTTCTAAGGCCAAGGTGCCTGAGGCCTAGGCCTATGTTATTGGTTTTTGGGGGCCAACCCCAAGAGTATGACGTGATGTCATGCCCCTGGCCAGCGTATGTTACGATCGTTCCAGGCCCACACCCCCCCGTTGGGAAACACCCCTGGCATTACGGGGCTGTCAAGCAGCGTTGCCGCAACGAGTCGATATAAACGGACGTGTCACGGAGCAACGGATCCCGCCAGAAAGAGAGCCGTTGTCGTCAGATTTCCACAGTCTTAAGCTTCGTTTGCGAGCGTCCGCACGATCGGATCCGCCAGAAATTCCACCTCGCTCTTCCAGAAATTTCTGGCTGATATGGCCCTACCAGCCTGGAAACCAGCAACATTGCGCCGCGCCGCAAGAATGGATAAGAGGTAGATGTCAGTCGTTGCCTGGGTTGACAATGACACGTCGGCCAACGCCAACTTGTTGGCCGACGTGTCATTACTAACCCAGGCAACAGACTGACCCCCTGCCGCCATTGATCCCCTACCGACTTTCAGATCGACAGTTAATTAGCTATCCACATACCAAGGGACTCCACAAAATTGTCAACCCTTGCCTCAACATTGTCAACCCTTACCCTTTATCGTCGTCCATTTACTCAAATTACTTTGAACTCTACCGTCGATCCCCAACCTGTTTTCCGCTTCTCGACTGACTTGATATGCGGCAGGTATAAATCGTTTACGCAAGATTTACCTACAATATAAACAAGTATTTCACGTTTCCCCATCCAAGGTACAAATTATACAGTTTTCCCACCACTTAATTTTTACTCAGATTATTTCACTATACAGCCCTCCCACCACTGTATTTATACTCGATACTGAATTTCACTATACACTAGCATACCGAATTTCACTATACAGGAACGTTATAGGAATTTCAGGACTATTACAGGAATTCGCTATCTCTGTATAGGAATTTCTCCTATACTGTATAGGAATATCTCTATAGTGTATTGTGTATATGAATTTCAATACAGGATTCAAATTCAATAGCATACCTGAACTTCACGATGCAGTCCTATACAGAATGCTACTGAATTTCACTATACAGTCTTCCCACCATTGAATTTATACCAAGATTATTTCACTTTTTCCCACCACTGATAATAGTAATAATAATAATAATAATAATAATAATAAAACTAAAAATAATCGTATAACGTAGGAGGAACGTATATCGTAGGTAAAAGTTACAGAGATTGAGAAATGATAATATAATCACGTAATAGTTGCGAGATGCATGCATGCAGACATGTATGATATGTACAACATATGCATAATCATATATGATCGCACACGTGCCAGACGCTATAAAAATTATAATATGCGTTCACACAATTATTCTATACATGCGTATGTAGATCAGGAATGGTCTACTGAATTGAGTGCATTCATCTCTGCTTCACTAAGAACCATATCTGAAAAATCTAGCTGCTGATGGGTGACATTTATGAAACGACCGATTTCGTGAATGCTTGCAGACACGCTTGCGGATGCGCCTGCGCCTGCGGATGTGCCTGCACCTGAAGCGTCGTTTTGTGCGGATCTCAGTTCAAAAGCCATTTGCTTCAGATCTTCAAGGGAATTATTTGGGTATGTACCTGGTATTATGCGCCTGCGCCTGCGGATGCGCCTGCGGATGCGCCTGCACCTGAAGCGTCGTTGCGCTGATATTTGCGATGATCGATGATGCATAAACGCAGTGGCAATTCATGCAGACATTTATTCTGAGTATATGCATTGTGTGGACGCGCATGCATGCTACAATTATAAAACACGCAAGTGGCACAACGTGCTTACTTTTAATAGACATTTATTTTTGCAGACGGCGTGCTCACATGTCGCGATGAGATCTAGCGGGCTCCTTTCTACATCGTCTGCATGTCAAACACGCATGCTGCAATTATGAAATATATCTGCCTACAACTCGCTTCCTGTATCGCAACTGTCGAGTCTGCGTGTCGGTTGGGATGCATCCAACGGGATATCTGCCAAGACGACATGCGAATGGAGACGACACGCATTTAAATTCAGCCATTGGCACTACCATGCGAGTATAAAATGTCAATCATGGCGCACATATATTCAAGCAAATGCGCAGATGGCATCACGATATGCAAGTGTGGCATTTGCGATACAGGAAGCGAGTTGTGAGCGTGTGCTTGTGCGAATGGGGTATATGAATAGCAGTGATTACTTGTGCTTAGATACAATTTATTCAATAATTAGAAATCCCTCAGATGGGATGCTTCGCTGACAAGTGGCATTACCAATTTATACACCTGTGTGATAAGATCAGATTCTACGCTACGGACACGTTCATGAATGTACATCGGAATATCCGATATATATATAAATTGAATAATCGTCATTCGGGAGGCATAGTCAGCCACGCCGGCTGATTATGAAAAACAACGCAACGCCCGATAATTATGTAGAATATAGTCACCTACATGCATGTACTTTTGTGCACCGTCGGTGCGTATTTTCTATTTTTTATTTTCGTATACTTGAAACCCAACGTATATCATATGTAAGTTTCCAATTTCGAATTTTAAGTTTTGAAGGTGATGGCCGATCGAACGTGATGACCGATTTTGAAAGAGTTGGCAGAGTATTTCGCGTCGCGCCATTGGTGTGTATAATTTCTGTTGCAGCCCACATCCACATCGGCGTCTTTGATGACAGTGTCACCAACTTTCATTTATATGTGAGCTTTGCGGCATTGCGGGCTTCGCAATCTAAATATAGCATAGTGTGACAGGCTGACGACGGTTTAGCGCCCGCAGAAGGATATGCATGCATGTATGTATGTATGTATGTATGTATGTATAATTTTTGTTGCAGCCCATACAGGCGTTTTTTATGATGGTGTCACCAACTTTCATTCTGGGAGCTTTGCGGGCTTCGCGATGTAAATGGAATGCTAAAAGAATAGTGTTACTGACGCCGATGCCGCTTCCCACAGATTGTATAATTCCTGTTGCAGCTCATACAGGCGTCTTTGATGACAGTGTCACTAACTTTCATTCTAGGAGCTTTGCGGGCTTCACAATAATAGAATAGTGTGACAGACGCTTGCGTCACGCCGAAGATTCCACATATAGGTGTATGATTCCTTACAGCGAAGTTGTGAATTGCCTTTTATCAATCAAGGCATTATTGTAATATTTCGTATATGATTTTGCTGGATTCAGTGACCCGTAGGTCATACCTTACTCTGACTCCCGATAGCTGTACCAGTACTCGTACAGTACTAGGTGACAGATACCTAGGTCACAGACCGCCTTATATTCGTTTAACTCTTATAATCAGTTTACACTTGTATGATAAACTATTCAGTGACCGCCCGATATAATACGTTATATTATATCTCACAGGTTATGGGGTATTACCCCGCTTTTATCACTGCTGACTTTGCCATGATTGGCTAAGCTTTTCCACTTGGCGGGGCGTTGGGGCCTTGCGAGATGTTGAATTGGCCACTTTAGGGCGCGCGGTTTGCACTATGTTGCGGTGAGATTGCGAGTTGGGACTTTCGACAACTTCTTCGAGTGTCCGCGTTGGATTTTGTTTTAGACTGGACTTGATCACCCCTGTCAACAACTCCTTGGCCGCCGCGTATCCGACTTCGTTGATTTCGTTCGACCCCTTCTTCTCCTCACTCCGCAACTGCATTACGGTCGCCCGCCACCTTACAATTTGCACCTCGCCTTTTCTTCAACCCCCCTCCTATAGGAATTTATTCTGATGACTTCATCCTCTGTTGGTACACCGGCCGTGGGCGCTAGAATGCGCCTAGACTCTATTTTTGCTAGAAATGTGGGTGCTCGCTATAAGAGCACCCCGCAGTCAGCGAAAGTTGTACTCGCTGCTGCTGACAGGACACGCGGCAATGCCGTTTTGCAATCATCCTGGGACACTGACGTCGTTAAGCGTGTTGCAAAGGACACCTTAGGTACTAAGGCGTCCTCATTTTCCGGAAGTGAACCTCATCGTCAACTTCTTTGGGGTTCCTTGGTGACTGCCTTGGAGGCATCTTTTGTCAACAAGGACACCGCCAACGAGGACATCTTTGACCTCGTGGACGTCACCAAGGAGGTTCACCCAATCTTCAACGACATTTTACTTCGTGCGTTGGTCTCTTTGACAACGCCCCACTCTCCAGCTCGAAGGTGGGTTGACGCTTCGGCTCGGATCTCTCCGCGCGACGGTAAGCGTGCCCTCCTTGAAGTCACCAAGCGGCTGCTGCCGCCTGGGCATCGGCCGCTCCGCCATCACGAGGAACTCTTAGGCATTTCTTTTGGGTCCTCTGTTGATCCAGAGCCTTTAGTGGCACAATTTGACGAGTGTCTTAAGGCTATCGCGGCTAGCGGAGCGGGTCCCCTGGACGACGAAGCAGCCAAGAGACAGCTCCTGGCGGCACTGGACACCGACTTTTACAAGGAGGTTATCACCCCGCTTCGCCTGGACACCGAGTTGGCGAAGGTGAGCATCGAGGAGGTTTACACTCACATTCTAGAAGTGTGGTGGTGTGCAAACCCTAATGGCCCTCCCACCCGCCCCAAGGCAGCCGCGCCTGTCCCGACGCACACGCCTCTCGGAATGGCTTACGCAGGTGGGGAGCCGAGTGACGTCTCGGGCTTCCTCGAGGAGTTCGCTCGCATCATTGGTGAGGCCTCTGCCCTACTTGCCTCACTCCGTCATGACGAGCGCGAGAGTACACGAGACACGCCGCCGCCACGGATTGATTCCCACCGTCCGCATGGAGGCGGTGGTGTGAGATTTCCACCGTCCAAATGGCGTGACGAGCGGAACCGTCGGACCGACGGTAAATTTCACGGCCGTAATCGTCACGTGGGATGGAAGCACCGCTTCGGAGCGTCCCCACTCCCGAAGGGCGGGAATTGGCCTCAAGGTATTAGGGCGCAGGGTGCTAGGAGCATCTCGTTTCACTCCGCATCCTCGGCCTTCGTACAGGAGTGCCCACTCTGCCCTGGGCACTTTCACGACACTGCACGTTGCCCTGAGGTGTGTGGTTCGTGCGACGTTGACCTGCGTGATGCCGCCATGGACTTGGACGAGGTGGTTTCGGCCTTCCAGACCGCCTTTGACAACGAGAACGACGAGGAATTCGCTGACCTGTGCCACGAGCACGACCAGCCACTGGTGCGTACCGATCCTGAGCCCTTCACCTACCCGGTGCGGCACGACGTGGGATTACGTGCCCACTATGCGGGCTTGGGTCATGGTGCTTCGGGCGACGGCATGGAGGGCGTGCTCTCGGATGCACGGGGCGTCCTTGAGTCCCTGCGGTCTGCGGCTACGGCTGCACAGGTCGGTGGTGCTACCGCAGCTGGTAGGCAACCACCGCTGCACATCGGCACTTTGTCTGTGCCGCAGGTGGTGTGCGATGCGCCACCACCTGCCAATCACGAGATCGACGCTGGGCTCCACCCGGTTTCGGCATCGGACCCTGCTTCTTTCGGGTCTCCTTTCGAGGAACCACTTCATGTCACTTTTATGGACCAGGTAATGCCGGCATGCTCTAACCCCTCTCTTAAATTATGCTCGATTGACTCGGTTCACGAGTCGATTCACCCGGGAGAGCTTTCCGTGATCGACGATGGCGACGACTCCGACGGCTTTTCTTATTCCGGAGACGAGATTCCCTCGGCCCCACCGGCTACACGGTCACGTGTCGGTGTGGCAACATTGCCGAGGGTCTTCTCCTTTGCATCTCTAGCCCTGCCCGCACTCATGTGTCTTGCATGTGTGTCAGCGGTTCAGGGTTCGGTGGTGCTCGATCGAGCCCCTGAATTCACCGCAGCGGTACATCCCATTGGGGTGACTGCCAACAGTTTGTCTGCCTTGCCGTACTGTTTTACTTTCGGCATTCCTTTTGCTTCTGTGGTTTCGGCAGGTTTGAATTCTGATTTTCAATTTTCGGAATTCCTAATTTTGCTCTACGAATCTTTTCCTGCCTCTGGCTTCTGGTCTTGGCTTCTGGATTATGTTTCTGGCTTCTGGTTCTGGACTCTGGCTTCTGGACTCTGGTTCTGGATTATGACTTCTGGGCTCTGGTTCTGGTTGAACACCTTTGACACTGACAACTTCTTCAACTCTGGTGAACTCTGCAACTTTGTAGACCACTTTGAAAGTGGCTGAGTATCCGCAAGATTGAGCTGTAGGAACTTAGCTTGAAAGCAGTATCCTAGCAGCAGTTTTAGGAAGGGACCGCCCTGGCTAAAGCACAGGCCTCCCTCTAGCAGTTTCCAGCTCCTAGTTGTTTGTTGTTTCGGAACAATTTGCTTTGTCTGTGCTCCGCTCTCTGCCACCTGTAACAGCACTATGTACAGTCACAGGGTGGTGTGCTGGATTCAGTGACCCGTAGGTCATAACTTACTCTGACTCCCGATAGCTGTACCAGTACTCGTACAGTACTAGGTGACAGATACCTAGGTCACAGACCGCCTTATATTCGTTTAACTCTTATAATCAGTTTACACTTGTATGATAAACTATTCAGTGACCACCCGATATAATACGGTATATTATATCTCACAGATTTTACATAATTTCACGTCATCGTATTTACTACGTAATATTATGTCATCATCGAATTTCGACGCGCGCGATCCATTATTCATTATCCCGTTTCTTGTGTTATAAAGGTTTTGCTGATTTTCGGTTTCTATCATCAAACGCCCGCATGGGGCAGTGGTTGAGCGTGGGTTGGCGGGTGAGCGTGTGCGGGGTGGTATGCGGCAGCGGAACCTGGATCAAAGCTAGAGATGGATGGAGAAGAGGCAGTCGTGGATCAGCGGTATAGGCGCCTCGGTGGGCCGCCCCGGAGAGCCGGGGGGGTCGCCGGGGCGCGGGCGAGGCAGGGGAGCTGAGCTGGAACACGACATTAAGGGTAGGGTGCACAGTTATTTAGGGCTATTTAATTTTCATTACAATTCCCATATTTTATGGGAACTGAAAGTCAATATCGCGGGAAAATTCAAAATAAATAGTTATAAGTTTTCCCTTGATATGTTCTATATTTAGAAAATTACTTTCGAAGTAGGAGTGATACGGCTATGCAGACAAGCGCCGTGAATATATTATCAATATACAAAATAAACACTGCAAAGTTGAACAGCAATGCAAGTGTACGGATGAGCGGGTTTGTGAGTGCAGTCTCTGTAAGAAGATCTGCTGAAGCACAACGCTTCCTCACTTTTGTACCTAACGTCTCCCATCATCTTAGATGGTACCGCCATTGGGTTGTGAACCCGAGACGTAGGTTGAACGACCAGCATGGTAATAACGACTAGTTCGTTCATGCTGCGCATGCGAGTTCCGCGCATGCTGAAAGCCAAGATGGTTCTTGTTTGTTTTCAAGATGTATCTTTGCTTTGCCATCTTCGAGTTCGACATACGAACTCTCGATGACAGGGATGCCTGATGATATGACATTATCATCTGGCGACATGTACAGCCATCGTCGACCGTACTGACGACTGTCATAAATATATGACGCGACTCGACCTGTACAGTCATGGTCGACCATACTGTCGACTGTCATAATAATATATGACGCGACCGACTGTCATAATAATATATGACGCGACCGACTGTCATAATGTATGACATGACATGGTATGACATGTCTGACAGGTATGACACGTATGACACGTATGTATGACACATATGTCATCGGTCATGACCCTGACAGATCTCCCCTCTTAAAAGAGTTGTGACCTCACAACGGGCATACCTTTGTATATGTCTATGATGTCTTTGTTGTTGTTGCTTCTTGCTGGTACCAGTCTTCTTACACCGATTTGAGGCGTCCCTCATGGTGTTTTTAGGTTATTGGGGGGAACTAAGTCCACTTTAGTCCCTCACCTTAGGCATTTAGCCCTACAGTTCTTAGGATGTAGCCCACCTTTCCGGAAATCGTATCGTATTTCAGAGTGACGTTCCAAGGTTCAATGACGAGCGTTTTCGTGATACCGATTGACGCTGGATTACTGATTGATCCACACGTTATAATGTACAGTAATCACTCACCTTTAAGAAAACCGTAAATTCCAGGTCAGCCAGCTTTTCTCATCGACTTGGTACCCCCCCTGCCGCTGTCCTATGGAATCTGTTAAGAATAGTGACCGCGATCTTTTAAGCCAGCCAGCACATTCCATAGCCATCCACGTGTCATCCTTACGTAGCCAGCCACATTTCTTAAAATTTTCAAAACCTAGAAAATGGACCCTGAGAGCCGTGCACAGTTGAAAGAATTAAAGCAGGACTTAGCCGATGATATCATATCTGAATCAGACTATTTAGAACTGAAGGCCATCATTCTTAGTGCCGTCAAGTCAAACGCTCGTAGCAAGAATGCAACCCTCCCAGAATCCAGCCTAGATTTCTTAATATATATGAACTTTATGAAATGCCCCTTAACCCCTAAGCCGGTTTTATTTTTTTGGGTATGTTCGGGTCGTTGTGCATTTCGTTGCATATATGCAACATTTCTTGCGGAAACATGTCAAATAAAGTCATCATGTGAGAGGTGTCGATTGACCCGACAGTTTGATACGAACATCCACCATCTTGTTCATTATATCCACTTATATATGCACATATTGCCCTTTGGGTCAAACGCCCTTTGGGTCAAAAATGACCCAAACACCGGCTTAGGGGTTAAGATAGTCAGCCAGCACCATATTTCTTATCGCAGGGTGATTCCATAAGAAAAAAAGTCCAGCCAGCTTTTCTCATCAACTTGTACCCCCCCCCAAAGGCTGGCTGGTTCCTTAACGTCGAGGTTCCTTAAAGGTGAGTGATTACTGTATGTACTAGACGATTCAAAGCATCCGAAGTCTACGTTACGGATTATTTGCGCTAGCCGTCGTCGCTTTGCGCGATCGATGATCCCACGATTTAACAATTTATAATCGAACGATTCTCGGCCTGATATAGTGCACCCAACCCTTCCTCCCCTCCTGAAGCTACTATGGAGGTTCACAGGTAGCGATGGGGAGCCCGATTTTTGGGGCTTGTTTTAATGCAAACGGAGAAGGCCCTGCTTACGAGATATCGGAGGGTCTTTATAAGTCCACTTTAAATCCTCACCCGTCTGCCAAACTCCTTTTATGGTCCAGTACGCACGCTTTGACGAACATCTGTCGCGATGAGTGAGAATGGATTCGCCACGTACTAATGTGAAATTCGTTTTAGTTATGTGTGTCAAGCATAACTCAGGATCACAACTCCGTCCACCTCAGTTATCCGGTAGCGCGGATTTACTGGCCACAGAATCCGATGACAAACCACGGTCTTGGCAAAGGTAGCATTTAGCAGTTTTTATTTATCCACAGATATGATATCTCGCATTTGTGCGTATCTGTGCAAGGGTATGATTTTGAACAAGGCTCACTACACCTTTAGCAAGGAAGGATCAATTCCCGCTTCAATGCAACATAATGATAAACATTAAGAGCAAGGTTATATAGATGATCGACATGTATTAGTATATATTACAAGAAGTAAGGGCATAAGGCTTAATATAATGTTTAGCCTTCATAGGCAGCTATAATGTCTGCTGCATTGGTCAGCTCTGTGGCTTTGACCCAGGTGTCATGCTCAGGACCGTAGCCTGCATATCGTACTAAATAGTATTTGACACCTCTAGTGAACTTATCCGAGAGTATATGTGATATCTCAAATAGTGGTTGCCCTTCTTCGGTGATCATCTGTGGCAGAGGCAAAGGTGCTTGGATCGAGTCGTTGTACAGCTCTAATCTGGAAACAGGCTGTACCGGATGAATACGGATATCAAGATCTCCGAAATCTAACTCGTATGCACGTCCATGGCTAAGCACTTTGGAAATGGTGAACGGCCCAATATATGGCTGCTTAAAGTGTCTGCCTGCCTCTGTCAAACCAGTCCATTGAATAAACTCGGTCCGTAAAAGAACTTTCTGCCCAACTGCAAACTGCTTAGGCATGTGAGTCTTATTGACGGAATCTGGCTTGGCTAATCTCTGCTGCTCGGAAAATGTTGTCTACCGCGTTGGCATGAACAGCCGAGTACTGGTCAAAATGATCTCGAATAGCTCTTTGTATTGGAACAGGAGCTTCTGGCGGAATAGTGATAACCAGATCATGAGGCGAAAGTGGTTGCGCCATCGAGTCGAGATAAAATGGTGAATAACCAGTTGATGCAGAAACGGTATTGTTAATTGCAAACTCCACCAGAGGCAACTTGTCCTCCCACGAATTGGCTGAAGTATCATTGCAACAACACCTGAGGATGTCCTCAATGAAGGCATGGCTCCTCTCATTGGCAGCATTCGACTGTGGATGGTGTGACGATGTCATGGACAATCTCGTACCAGTAGATTTCCACAGTGTCTGCCAGAATGTAGAGGTGAATCTGGGGTCTCGATCTGAGATGATGTTCCTCGGAAGACCATGGAGCTTGAAGATATGTTGCATATAGATAGAAGCAGTATGCTGAGCTGTCCAGGTCATGCTGAAGGGAATGAGATGACAACGATGAGAGAATTGGCACATCACCACAAATATACTGTCGTGCCCATTAGTGGTGATAGGCAGGTCAGTGATCCAATCAAGGGATACATCTAGCCATTTTGTCTTAGGCACAGAATATCGTATATGTGCCTGACCATAAGGCTTGTGTCGCCTCGTTTTCTGGCGCTGACAAACGGGGCACTCCCGAATGTACTTGATGGCTGCCGTTGTCATTCCTGGCCAATAATACCGGCTACGCAGAAGATGAAGCATGCGATTTTTGCCTACATGACCAGAAATAGTGGCTGAGTGGCACTCATGAAGAAGAATGTGGCGAAGTTGTGTGATCTCACCGTCATCTGTGGGGACTTTAGCTGTTGGTGGAATGTACAGCTGTCTGCCATATATGGTCTTACGCGATAGATCAACCCCTGAATGAGCTCGAAGCTGTAGCTGCTGACTGACTGTGACGAAGTCGATGATGTCAGCTTAGCCAAAATAGTCTGTGCAAATGTGTCACGATCATACTCGGATATAATGATGTCGTGTAGCTGATGAGCTGATGAAGAAGATATAAGAGCAATGAATGTAGGATCTGCAGATGGAATGACCTCGCTGATGTCCATATGATGAAGACAATCAGTAAGTTCAAAAAGTGCAGAGATACGCGTGAGTGCGTCTGCAACCTTATTCTTTTCGCCAGCAATATGCTCTATACGGAAGTTGTATTCAGAGAGCTCATCCAACCACCGTGCCTGCTTGGGGCTCAGTGTGGATTTGGTCTGGAAATAAACCAGTGGCTGATGATCTGAGCGTACAATAGTCTCAGGAGCTCCCAACAAGATGTGGCGAAAGAATCGGAAGCCTTCCACAATGGCAAATAGCTCGATCTCAGGAATAGGCCAACGTCTCTGTGTATCGGATAGAGTGACGCTGTGATAACCACATGGCTTCATACCTTTTCCTTGATCCTGGAGTATTACTTGACCAACGTGTGTGCCTGATCCATCGACCTCCATAATAGATGGCAGTTTCTGATCTGGAAGCTGCAATACTGGAGCGTTACAGATGGCACTTTTGAGGTTATCAAATGCCTGCTGCTGCTCAGTTTCCCAGACAAACTCTGCATTATCTTTAAGGAGACGATTGAGAGGTTCGGCAACTTTGGAGAACTTTGGTATGAATCTCCTAAATTGACCAACCATGCCCAAGAATGACCGAAGGGGTGACTTGCCATCTTTAGCCATACGGCGTAGAGGCTGCTTTCCAACGGTGGGACCATACGACACTGGAGGCTGAATTGCCATGACTGCTCTGATTCTGTCTTCGATGATGGATAGGCCTGCTTCAGAGATGTGATGTCCGATAAAGTCTATAGATCTGACGAACAACTCCACCTTGGAAGGCCTGATGTAGAACTGGTGATCTCTGCAACGCTGGAGGAACTGTCGAACATGCTTCACATGGCTGTCAAAATCTGGACTGTATACAATAGTGTCGTCCATGACTATGACAAGGAACTGGTCGATGAAGTCAAAGAATGCCCGATTTCCTACACGAAGTGCTGTTGCAGGAGCATTGGTCAATCCAAAAGGCATAACTGTCCATTCATAAGAACCGTATCTGGTGCGAATAGCAGTTTTATGAATGTCGTCTGGATGAATGGGGATTTGGTGGAAGAACTGGTTGAAATCAAATCTACTGAACCAGCGTGCTCCCTTCAGCTGCTCTAGTAGGGTGTCATGTGGTGGTAGTGGATACGTGTCCTTTATGGTGATGTTATTCAGGGCACGATAATCACAACACATCCTCCACTTTCCCCCTGGCTTAGGAGCGAAAATGATTGGGCATCCATATGGCGATGATGATGGACGAAGGATACCCAACTCGACATATTTTATGATTTGCCGTTTGAGCTCCTCCATCATGGGTGCTGGAATGGTGCGCACTGGCTGTGACGGAGGCTTATGTCCAGGTTCGATGTCGATTCTATGATATCCACCTTCAAACCGTTCTGGCCTATGACCAGCCGGAAGATCCTCCTGGAAAACGTCTGAAAAGTCTTCTCTCACTTGATCACGTTCTGTTGTGACCTCGGGGTCTTCCATTGTGGTGTCTGAGTCTGCTGCTGCAAAGACCAATTCACCATCGACCTCGGAGAGGAAAAAGAGATATGCTACGGCTTCTTCAGCCGAACCACTGGATCGAATGCGACGGAGATGTTTTCTCATGGTGGTGGCGCTGACCAATTCCATTTCAGGAAGGCCATCTGAGTCTGGAGTCTGCTCAACTCTGGACAATACTGTGCGAATACTGGAGCCTGATGAATGCTTCATAGTGATCGTCAGATTTTTGGTCTGAAAGTCAATGTGTGGATTCCTCCTCTCCAACCAATCTTGACCCAGAATGACAGTGAATGGTTTCATGTCAATGATATAGAAATCTTCTGTATCCTTATACTTGCCCAAAGAAAATGTAGCCTTGGGAAGATAGGATGTGCAAGGTAGTTGGCTTCCTCCAGCCAATCCCACTGAAAATGATGAAGAATCTGTGGGAGCTATACCAAGCTGAGCAGCGAACTGTCTGTCGATGAAAGATGATGTGGCTCCTGGATCTACCAAAATGTGAGTACTCTGTCCATAAACTTTCCCTTTATACAACAACAGCTTCTTCTGTGATTTCAGCTGTGCTGTTTGAGACTGCATCTGTGCGATGTGTTCTGTGGGATTGTCCATCTGCTGAAACTGCAATGTCAGACTGGATAGGACTTCTTCTGAGATACTCTCAATCCGGCCACTTGCTTCAGTGGCATCTTCGGGATGATCTACCCTCGGGGTGCTCTCATCACCGGTACCTGCGCAGTACCCTGAGAGTTTCCCTGAGGAGCTGGAGCTGATGGAACTGGATCTGAAGTTGCAACTGCTGCATTGATGCTATGCTGATTTTTCAGTTCCTTGACCAAGGTGTTGATCGTATTGATGAGTTTGCCAGACCCATCTTTAGCACCCTGATTCTTCTGTGGCTGTCTCTGATTCTGAAAAGGACTCTGAGCTGGTGGCTTACCCTTGATCTCCTTTCCATCATTGGTACTGGTGGCCCAACAATCCTTCTCGATGTGGCCAGGACGACCACAACGATGGCAAGTCTTATCTTTCTGTGATTGTCCTTTTCCTTTTCCTTTTCCTTTGCCCTTGCCTTTACCACCTTTTCCTTTGTTCTGATTCTGATTGGACTTCTGGCTGCCATTCTGATTCCAATTCCGATTTTTGTTGGATCTGTCATATGGCTTATGGCCACGTCCTCTGTCCTTATCCTTTTTGGCTGGACCTCCAGATGACTGTTCCTTCTGCCCTCGATAATGAAGAGTCTCTGACTGCTTCGAATGAATGACATAGTTCAAGTCGAGCAGTATCTATGTGGTTAGTGACCACGACATATTATTCCTTTCTGTCTCTGTCAGGAATCGTAAATGGAACTGTTTGCGAAGATCTGGATCTATGCTGTTGACAAATCTGTCCTTTATCAACACATCTTCCAGTTCAACTGCTGCCAATGCAGCCAGTGAAGTGAATGTGCGTAGATAATCTGAGAAAGTCTGGTTTCCTTGCATCAGTGACATTTGATGTTTGTTAGCCACTGATCTTTTATGGGGGTTACCAAACTGTCTGAGGAAAATCCCTCTGATCCCTGCATATGTGGCATCTGGTTGATTTGCCACGACCTGGAAATAGTGTCGGTCATTATTCTGTATGAGGGTCAGGAAAACTGTGATCAAGTCTTTGTCTGGAACTCCTGGATACGTGAATTGGAAGTATCTATCCACGGTTTCCAACCAAACCTCTGCGTCCAATCCTGATTTGTATTCCTTTGGTGGTGTCATTTTCACCTTGGGAACCAAGCTGGGTGGTGCTGATGCTGGTGCTGGATCTGCATCTGGATCTGTGAAGATCATTGGAGGATTGTCTGCAGTATATTCATCATCTGGTTCCTGAGGCTCGTTTTCAGGATCCCGATATCTGCTCATATCAGGCTTCATGCGGCTGATATTGTCGAAGAACCCTATCTTGTCGAATCTGGTCTGGGTATTATCATAACCAGCGTGCCATTTTGGGATCTTGAAACGGCTGTATGCATCATATGAGCCTAAGATGTCAAAGAACCATGTAGACGGATCTGCATTGATGGGTGGAATATCTGGATCTTCTGCTTCTGCCATCTAAGAAAAACAAAACACAACACCAAAATCTCTTCAGCTAACTGAGTGTGTGTTGATATATATATATACCTATGTTATATATGGTATATCTGTATATTATGATGAGGTTATACATATACATATATCCACCTTCTTCCTTCCTCAAGGAAGTGTGTGATACAGTGGCAGTTGTCAATTGCCAATACCTCATTCAGCATGCATTCCTATAGGAACCAGCTGTTACAGTGTTAGGGTTGCAGCCCTACAGTCCTTGGGTTTTAGCCCTGCAGTTTTTGGGTTGTTGCCCTACAGTTCTAGGGTTGTTGCCCACAGTATTATCATGTCTGTGATGATTTAGCATGATATAATAATGCCAAAAAACGAAGTTTTCCGAAATAAAACTGGCATTTTAGGGCATATGTGGTTACAGTGGCCCTGTTACTCAATATGGTGTTTAGGGTGTTACTTGATATCAGTAACCCTAATACAGGTAAAAAATAAGCAGTATGATGTTTTTGCAAAGATTTTTAAGCAAAACTGCATTTAATACCTACATAAATGTAAGGTGGTTTTAAGGAGGTACGTTACACCCCTGTTACACACATTTAATTTTAGGGTTGTTACAGGGCGTTACACATGCTGCATAAATCAGGGATTGTTATTTGATATATAAACATTCATTTCAGCAAAAAAAATCAATCCGAAATTTTCAAAATGTGTTTTACGTACAGCATTTTGAGCGATTTATCGTTACAGCAATAGCGTTACTGTGGGATATATAGTGCCAACTATATATTGAGGTGCTGATAACTCAGAATGCTTACACTTAAGATAACATAAGAAGTCAAGTTAGATTGAGTGTCGCTCGGTTTAAGCCCGAAACCCTGAACCTGTGACAGCCGTACCGTACGGAGTACTAGTACAGACAGAGGACTGTGACACACACGGGGTGTCACATCCAGCACACCACCCTGTACTATTACGGAGGAAGAGTTAGGGTGGAACAGGCAGTGTTAGGTGAAACAAAACACACCATCTCAAGCGGTGGAAACAGATTGCTAGTGGGGGCCTGTGCCCTTGGCCAGGGCGGTCCCAAATCTCTAGCTAGCACTACACACTGAAGGCTACTGTGCCCGTGATACAGATCTAGCGGTGCTACTAGGCTTTTGACAGTAACTCTAGCCACCTTTAAAGTGGTCCACAGAGCAGAGCTCACAAAGATTGAAGTTGTTGTAGTTCTCAAATTGAAAGTTCAGATTGCAGATGTCGAAGCCGTCAGAGTCCAGATTGAAGATGCCGTAGAAGTCAGTCGGTCCAGTGTCCAGAAGGTCGGGGTCAGTGAAGTAGTCCACTGTGCCATTCTGATAACCAGAGCAGCCACCGTACACCACCGACCGTGGAGTAATCTCCACATCGCAAAGTGCTGTGGCGGTGACGGTGTCGATCATGGCGATGCTCACACACAGAAACAAAGCGGGGATAGCTGCTGCCGTGAGGAATGCTCCGATTGAAGGTGTCCGTACACCACCAACCCGTGGAGCGGGTGGTGGTACGGCATCATGCAAGTCCCCGTCGTCAGATTCCGTGACAGCCACGCTGGCCGAATCATGCGTGGAAGAAATGTACGGAGGCAGGGGTTTGAAGGATTGAAGTGAGACCTGCGGCTCGGGCTCGAAGAAGCCCAATTTTACAGACATGTTGTCCATAAAGGACTGCTCGAAGGGCGCCTCACCGTCAGCGAACTGCTTCGGGTAAATTACCGCGTCCCCTTCGGCCTCGATCGCCACTTCCGGCTCATGCTCCACGACGGCATCGTCGATCACGGAGGGCGCGGCCGAACCGAAGTGTACCATAGGAAAGTGCTGAGTTCCGGACTCAGCACCACCAGCCACCTGCTTGAGCTCTCGGAGAGCGGTGCGTGCTTCATGCACGCGGGTAGCAAGGAGTGAGGGTTGGGTGGGCGTCAATCCCGCGTACTGTGCTCGGAGCCCCACGTCAATGTCCTCGGAGAACGTGAAGGGCTCCTCGTCCTGCCGAACCAAGGGATGATCATGCTGTGCACACAGTCGAGCAAAGGCGGTGTCGTCCTCAGTGTCAAACGCGGTCTGGAAGGCGGACACGAGGCCGTCGGCGTCGTCGGCTTGCTCAATCACGCACTCGTCGCACTTGATGTCGGCGGTGGGGCAATTCGCGGAGTCATGCCAAAACCCCGGAGGGCATCGGACACACTCCGGAACGAAGGCCTTGGAGAGGACGTGGAAGGAGACGGAATGCATGCCGTAAGCCTTCTTGTCGTTGTTGCGGCGTCGGTCGCCTTGTTGCCAATTCCCGCCCTTGGGAAGGGGAGTACTAGTACAGACAGAGGACTGTGACACACACGGGGTGTCACATCCAGCAGTTACCCCTATATATTCAACACCTAATATTTAGGGTGTCACACAGATATGACATGTGTCATTATGATTTTCTGATACCTTAATAGGTATAAAATCATAATTTTAAATAAAATGGGCACACATTTTTCATTTTGAAATTAAACGTGGAGCATTTTTACCCATTTTACAGCTTTTTCAGCTATCTGAAATATTGCTTTAGTGACATATCGCTCAGTGTATATGTGGAATGTAAGTACATAATCACTGTGAGGAACTTCACTTTTGCATATGACAAATTTCATAGCAAATAAGTGAGTTGTGCTGTATATCAACATTTATGGTTGACAGCATTCTGGGTTTTACTGATTTAAACCCATGCACAACAAATGTACTTTTCTGATTATGTATAGATTAATCAACTTAAGTGGATACACCCACTTTAGTGATATTTCTCAACCTATGATTTGTTTTGAGCATAGGTCTGTGCTCTTAAGATTTATCAAAGTGATATATCTCATTTAGAACAAATCTGGACTTTGCTGGATACAATCACAGCAACTTGACACAACACATTTATATGTGTGTGATTGTCCTTAACACTATTGTCAGATATCATGTAAATACTGATCTGTGTGTTGCATGCAATTGATCTGATCAAGTCTGATTCAACTGTCAATATGCAACGTAGTTGTTGTAGTTGCTCCAGCGATAGTAAAGGTATGGACAGTGTTCAACAGTTACCAGCTGCATTATGAACACTGTATAATGCCTTCGGGTCTGGAGATATTCTCCATCCAGCCCTACAGCATGTTATCTTATCTTGTTCCCTTATGTATCGCCATCATTGACACTTTCCACGCACATGTGTTTGGAAGTGGTATCTATATTACCATGTACAATATAGTTGATCTATTCACTCTGAGTCAGTGAATTTTAACATGTATAATGAATGCTAGTGTATGTGCAGTGTGTAGTACTGCTGATTAGTACTTATGTCAGTGTGTGTGTGTGTTTACTTGTACACACTCTGCAGAATATGTTCTGGATATCACAATATCCTAGACAATTTTATCATGCAAGACAGTCAGCATACCATGTACTGATTACATCTAACATGATATATATCAAGTTTAGGGATCATTGTAATTCCATGCTAATCTCATTACAAAATGAGTTGCTGATAGATTTTACATGAAGCTCAGGTGAGCATTCCATCCAGTGATCCACCATAGAATGTACATGTGATCTGGAGAGCATCTCGGCTCCACCAGGCATGACAAACTAATTATGGTGTTAAGATCACTTTCAGGCACCCTTTGCTACATGGATTCGAATATAGACTAGCATTCACTGCAATATGCTTATGCTCTATGTACTACAGCTGTTATCGTGATCAAGCTGTTCAGTATAATAAAGCATGTACAATTCACAATCAATGCAATCATTCAGCATAAGATATGTGCATAGTATAAAAGTGTATGCACTGCATGTTGATGATTGCTGTAAGTGAAATAAGTGCATGTGTGTGTGTGCTAATTCGCACACACATGTTGTGGACAGATCATTGTGATGCTAAATAGAATGATGCTGATGATTAAAGTATTTGTGCAGCCATCAGAACACTTTGAAATTTGCTGCAGTATGATAATGATACTTTTACAGCAACATAGTGGTAATGTATCCAAGCATAACGATCATGTATACAGTCATTCTGCATATGATTTCGACGGGCTTATACATATGTGCTTCTCACTGCATGTAAAACACATCAAAATTGTGCACGCTAAAATCGGACGTTCTTCGCATGTGACGAAATCATGAAGAACGTATATCGTGCTGACAGGCCATAAATCATTGTACGCGCTGACATTGTAAACAGTGCGAAGGAATTGCATTGCAAAAATCACTGATGTACGTCGCATACGAATGCGAGCGCTGACATGTATACGAATCAAAATTCTGCCGATGACAACTATGTAATATATCATTCTGGAATTTTTGAAAGTGATTCATACAAGCGCGCGCATGCTGCGATTGACTTCTGTAGAAATATGCGACCATCGCGCATGCTGCATCTGTAAATTAGTGACCATCGCGCATGCTGCATGTATGAATTTAGTGCTATCATGAATATCGTGATACTGCGCTGATGATTTTCCACGCGAAAGCGATTTCGCCGATGATTTGTCGCATCTGCGAACATGCATACATTTGCGAACCATTTATGCGAATACGTTTCATTGCTGCGTCGATGTATGCCCTGCGCACACCTTATCGCGTATGTGTGCGATCAGCTGTTTCCGCGTGTATGCTGCGAGAAATCTCCTCGCGCTATCTCTGCGCTGTCAATATGCGATTGTATATTATTCGCCCTGCAGATATTCAATATTATGCGAGCGCTGTCGATATGCGCCCACCTGCAAACCTGCGAACAATATCAAATATACTACGTCTATCGCTGCACCCACTTGAGTTCTCGAGTATCGTGCCTTGACGACTTTTAGAATACCATCTGCGGATACGGCTATGCAGACAAGCGCCGTGAATATATTATCAATATACAAAATAAACACTGCAAAGTTGAACAACAATGCAAGTGTACGGATGAGCGGGTTTGTGAGTGCAGTCTCTGTAAGAAGATCTGCTGAAGCACAACGCTTCCTCACTTTTGTACCTAACGTCTCCCATCATCTTAGATGGTACCGCCATCGGGTTGTGAACCCGAGACGTAGGTTGAACGACCAGTATGGTAATAACGACTAGTTCGTTCATGCTGCGCATGCGAGTTCCGCGCATGCTGAAAGCCAAGATGGTTCTTGTTTGTTTTCAAGATGTATCTTTGCTTTGCCATCTTCGAGTTCGACATACGAACTCTCGATGACAGGGATGCCTGATGATATGACATTATCATCTGGCGACATGTACAGTCATCGTCGACCGTACTGACGAGTGTCATAAATATATGACGCGACTCGACCTGTACAGTCATGGTCGACCATACTGTCGACTGTCATAATAATATATGACGCGACCGACTGTCATAATAATATATGACGCGACCGACTGTCATAATGTATGACATGACATGGTATGACATGTCTGACAGGTATGACACGTATGACATGTATGACACATATGTCATCGGTCATGACCCTGACAAGGAGCATATGAATCCGATGTCCATAAAAAAGTGTAGGACTAGTTTTTGAGATATAAATGTTCTAAGGGAGGTGGGTCGAAAATTATATACCCACCCCCATTAGAACATTTATATCTCAAAAACTAGTCCTACACTTTTTTATGGACATCGGATTCATATGCTCCTACTTCGAAAGTAATTTTCTAAATATAGAACACATCAAGGGAAAATTAATAACTATTTATTTCGAATTTTCCCGCGATATTGACTTTCAGTTCCCATAAAATATGGGAATTGTAATGAAAATTAAATAGCCCCAAATAACTGTGCACCCTACCCTTAACATTTATGCTCCTCAGGATATTCTCTCGAATAAATTATTTTATTATATTCGAAATTCGAAAATTCTATTTTGTATATTTTCATTTTTATATTTTTATATTTTGCTTTTTATTTCCTGTATAAAATAATATAGCACGGCTTGACAAGAACCCTTGTCCGCAGACGCGTCATCCGAGTTGGACCAACCAGAAATTAGCATTTTAGGCAACGGCAGACAAGCTTCAGGTCCCAGTCTGATGTTGCACAAACCTCTGCTCTTCATGTTTTATAGGACCGAAGCAAATTACCTAACAGTATCTCATACCCTTATACCTTACCTTACTTACCTTTGACCTTTATAATCTTCACCCAAACCAAATTACCTTACCTTACCTTACCTTACCTTACCTTACCTTAATCAGCAGCAGCAGCAGCAAAGCTCGAATCCCAACGGGCGATACAGTCGAATTTTCGATCTCACGATCGCCAGACGCTAACGATGACAGTGCCACTGCAGTCGCGTGTATGTACCGCGACGCCACCCACGCGTTATGGCATGGCATGTTGGGAAGCAAAAAGCGAAGCACTGTCGCGCACATGATCTTGCGGTCAGATGATGTAATGGCGATGTTAACATCGCATGGTAAATAATCGCGCTGTCCAAAAAGATCGACGCCTAGTGGAGATCGCATATTTGTGATCGACAGCGCCTAGACCTTAGACCTTTATAATCTTCACCCAAACCAAATTACCTTACTTACCTTACTACCTTACCTTTGACCTTTATAATCTTCACCCAAACCAAATTACCCTTTATAATCTTCACCCAAACCAAATTACCTTACCTTACCTTAATCAGCAGCAGCAGCAAAGCTCGAATCCCAACGGGCGACGCAGTCGAATTTTCGATCTCACGATCGCCAGGCGCTAACGATGACAGTGCCACAACAATCGCGTACATTTATCGCGACGCCACCCACGCGTTATGGCATGGCATGATGGGAAGCAAAAAGCACGAGCACTGTCGCGCACATGATCCTGCGGTCATATGATGTAATGGCGAAAATGATTTAAACATCGCATGGCCGACGCGATGTTCGGAAATCAAATAGATTCGCTTTTACATTGCATAGCAGACGCGAGGTTCGAGAAATATCAAATCATTAATGGAATGGCAGACTCGATGTTCATGTTCGGATCTCTCGAGTGCGCCACGTCGGCAAGATAAATAATCCCATCGACCGTCAGATGCGCCTAGTGGAGATCTTAATTTAAGATCGACTGGGCCTAGTACCTTACTTAAACAAGCAAACCGCGAATAGCATAGCAGAGCGGGATGATGACACTGTGACGACACTGCACTGTGTCAGCGTCATCTGTCAGTCATGAACTCGTGATCGAACTGATTTTATATAAAAACCGAGTTTACAGTTTTTAAAAAAACTGTGTTTGACCTTTCGCTTTGAGTTTGTAGTCTTTCATTTCACTCATCACTGCACTGTTTGTATCAGATTCTTTGTATAAATACAAAATATAAACGAATGATGAGATGATCGAACGATCGGATTCAGATGGCCTACAGGTGAACAGGCCTAGCGGAGATCTCGAACATTGAGATCGACCAAGCCTAGTATAAAGAAGAACAGGAAAAGCATCGGGTTCACGAGTCAAAAGAGCTCGAGTATATCTCCCTTGATCCTGACCGCGTGAACGGTGAACGCCGATGAAGACAAGAAGAAGAGAGAAGCTGCTCTTCTGTGTTCCGTCCATCGGTCCTCTCCCGGAAGCGGCACCTTTTGCTTTTCCCGTTCGATCGTTGGGGTATTCTCATCATGCGATTGATCTGGCGGACCACACTGGTCGGTCGCCCGAAGTTCTTCTCTCGTTTGGCTCGCTCATCTGGCAGCGTTCAACTGTAAAACATTTCAGTTTGAGCTCTCAGTGATTCGCTTGACCAACGTCGCCAAGGAATTGCTCAAGCATTAAACGCGCGAAGAACAGCCCGATGTATTCGAAGCTGTTACTTTTGATTTTCACAATATGCTTACTTGTATTTCCCGAAGTGGATGCGTATCAGAGCAGGAAGCTACTGAATGCTCAGTCACGAGCTGCTAAGGGCGCCCGCGCACGGGAGAAGGAAAACCAGTCAAAGTTTCCTCCGATGGGCTATCCGGTCCGTGACTGTCAAAGTTCTTTTGCATGTACTTTTTTCCATCATAGATAACTACTTTGTGACAATACGATCACGTGCTTCTATTGCCACAAAGGTGTGGCAATAGGTGATCATATTGTTACAATTTTGTCACCAGCACGTTCGTGTTCCATCTGTTACACGATGGCAAAGCATGCAGAAATGCCTTACTTGTCGTGTGCTGGCTTCAGGGAATGGGCCCCCCGCTATTTCACGGTGGAGGAGGCAACGGTGGAGGAGGCAGCAGTGGAGGAGGCAACGAGGTGGGAGGAGGCAACGGTGGTGGAGGCAACGGTGGTGGAGGCAACGGTGGTGGAGGCAACGGTGGTGGAGACAACGGACAGGTACTCGCATCCTTAGCGTTCCACGCTCTCCCAATCTGCGTTGACCAGTTATACTGTTATATGCGTTGAGCTCTCTCCTTAACCACTGCATAATCCTTAAAAAAATAAAGATGCGCACACGTATGTGATGATAAAGGTACGAGGTGCACTGGCTGCTTGACGTGACGCATCCCCTCTGAATCTTCACAAGGGCATGATATTTGTAGGGATCGAATGTTTGTAGCTTTAGGACCAGTCAACCGAAATCTTTTTTAAATGTGGTAGTGAAAACAACAGTAACCGATATGAACTTGCGCGTTTCGCTCACCGTGATTGCCTGTGTGTACAGAACGCACAGAAAGCGACGCTTGTTCGTTGGATGATGAACGGCAAGTGAGCAACTTGATTGCACCGTGTTGGACGGCAAGTGAGCAACTTGATTGCACCGGACTTCTGGAGCCTGCAGCTTTGCGATCCTTGGGACATTTGTGTATGTCAAGGACAGATGTACAGTAGCATACTCGGATAGGAACGGCAGTATCGGAAAGCGAACCCTTAGTGGCCTTAGAGGCGCGACTCTATGACGCTTTGTCTTCGATGTCAGATAGCGGCCTGAGCGACTTTGTAGTAGAGATATAGACAGTTCGGATGATATTGGGGCAGTGATTAGTACGTATACTTTGTGGATGAAACTGTGGCGAAATGTACGCAGTGATACTTTGTTTTCTTGCTTTATTTAAATCTCGTCTTCTCGTTTTTTCTAAAAGGAATGCTGGGCATTCTCCACTCGTGGGAAGAGCATAGCAA
>LGRX02027176.1:0-24963 GCA_001247695.2 Cymbomonas tetramitiformis
TGCAGGCACTTGAGGAGGTTTGACGGCTGGTGTGACGGGTGCAGGCACTTGAGGAGGTTTGACGTCTGGTGTGATGACTCGAGGAATGGGGCTTGTGGTTGTTGAGGGCAGCGGTTCAAAATAAGTTTAGGAAAATGGAGAGGCAACTGGACGATCTCATGGACGACGTGCTGGTCAAGGTGTCTCGTGAGGAGATGGTCAGCCAGATGTCCAAAGCCCTTGCTCTCCATGCGACTACCGGTGTGCGCTGACTGCCTTCCTCCCTATGGGGGCTGCTACGACCAAAAACAACAAATGTGTCCATGGTGTTTTCCGCGCTTAGCCGTTTGTGGAGAAAGATGACGCGGCGCTTGCCACCTTGGGCCACAGTTGTTGTGTGCATTGTAGAGTGCACCGTCTTTCGGAAACGCCAAATACTATTTTAGGCCGCAGGATGCTGAATCGAAGGGTTGGATGTGCGATGTCCGTGGACAGTCCAAGGCGGGGGAGTCCAGGGGGAGAACAGCGATCGAGTTATGCTAACGGCGAACGCTTCCAACCAACGATCAAGAAGCCCGGATAACATGAAATGCATGTAGGCCGAGGGCCCTCCACCAGCTCAGTTATACACATGTGCACCAATCGATTGAGCTCGCACGAATGGCTTTGCCGAAGCCTATGCCACGTGGGACACAAATGCTGCTCAAGCCCTGCTACGTGGTGGCTGTTCGCCTTATTTAATCCATTTGACAATGATCGCAATTGTGTCTCTCATTCTTGCAGCTTGAAATGGCAGAGCCGCAGTGTGCGCTCTGCTGCTTCTTGCTGCTTCTTGCTGCTGTTGGCCTCTGCCGCTTGCCACTCCACGGCGCCAATGAGTGGTAAGCGTCTCATTGGAGCTTGGGCGGGCAATCTGTGATATCATGAGTGCAGGTCATGTAACCAGTCGGTGGACAAAAGCTTAGTGCTGCAGAAAGCTCCGATGTCGTACCACCCCAACGCGCGCTTGCCGAAGCATCGGATGCTTCCAGCGGATGATCCTCGCGCCAACCTTGGTGGCTATGGCCAGGTGCCGCGCTTCTCGCTAGCACGCCCGACCTGGTGTGACATCATGGGCACTGGAGGGAAGTGAGTATGCCATGCGCGCATGACATAGGCGCCTCGTTAGCCTGAGGTCTAGAATTTGCAGCTGATAGACAGCTTGCCTTTTTAGCCCTTTTTAGCCTGATGTTTATGCTGGAACCGGGTTTATGTTTGGCATGATCACGGTCATGAGCCTCTGGATATTCTCCCGTGGATGGGGCCATCGTCAAGTGTTCCAACAGCTACGAACCTGAGAATCGGACACCGGGGAGGGCAACAGGTGAAGCTGAAGCCGGTTGGGCAAGTGCACGAGGGTGTTCTGGTCCCGTCAGAAGCCATGAAGGAGCTTCCTGACGGACGATCTGAAACTGCCATGGGTTACCACGCTCAAATATCCCCCAAGCCGCGCAGTCCCTCTAGCTCGACTCGACAGGTATGCATTTAGTATGCACAAATCGAATTCTTGCCGGTTGTGGGCTTTGTGTGTCCTTTTCATGAGAATCACATGGATATCTATCCCTGACGCAGGTATTGTGACTGCAGTCAAGTGGCATCTGCGCAATGCATTTGTTGATTAATATGGACCGGGTTGGAGAGGTTACAGGCGCCGGGGCGAGAAAAGCTTGTACCCATCCGTCTTCCAGGGGACAAGGAAGTTATCACTGGAAAGGGAGCAAAGGGTGCAGGGGGAATTGACAACATGCCAATTTCCGGTATCGAGAGGGCAGTGACGGATATGATAGACATGTTCTAGAGATTTGTGTTTGTGAATTTAGCCATGATTGCATTGCCCGTTGACAACAAACGTGGCGGTTCTGCGATGTGTGTAATTTCCTACTAATGAGCATTTTGAGATGTTTAACATGAAGACGCTACATCACAAATAGGTTTCGAAGCTGCATCCTAATCCATCGTGATGCTATCTATATAGATCATCCCTGTATCCACCGTGAATCAAGGAATGGTTGTAGCCACCTCAAAGCCTGGACTTCCTCCGTCAGACGAGGTCATGGCATATGATTGTTGTGCTCCCCGAGATAGTCGGATCTATATCACAGTGACACTCGACTTCTGCAAAGGGATAAAATCATTTGGCATGAACAAATCGTGTCGCTTATGGTTGCTGTGCTCATCAACAGTGGTCGTGAGCGGTGCTAGAAAGGGAGGAAACGCTGCCACCAGTAAAACAACGCTCCATCATAAACAGAGTAAGTATCAAGTCGTTGACACAAGCTTGAGCCATCGAGGATGACACGCTGAATATGACAGTGCCTGTAGAAATAAGTCACAGTGTCGTACCCAACACAGCACTACCTCATCGGAGGGCTGACCACGTTTTTGGCATAACCCGCCCTAGCTACTACAGATTACGGAAGTAAGGTGTAAAATTGTTAATTTTTGGAAGTTAGCTAGTCACAGGCGGCATGATGCGTGTCTAATAAAGAAAAGCAAGAAGGGAAATCATTATTTCTAGGAATTTGCCAGGATACATCGAACTGGGCAATATATTGGCAGTTTGTCAGCTAGTGACGGGTCGCATAGTTTCATCTCGCATGTCTGCACGTAAGAAATAACAGTGCCAAAGCCTGTCGACTTAATCGGATTATTGAGTTGTGATCTCGTGTCGATGCCCATGCCTCTTGATTGTCGCGTATAGCTGTTAGAATTCTGCCCGCTAGCGATCAGTACATAAGATAAACACCTTCGCAACTTCTCGGTGCAGCAAGTGGTGGAGATGGTGGAACGCGTACCGCCTGTTTGTTTAAACTGTCTTATAGTAACCGTGTTTAGAAATATATTCACAAGCTCCTTCTTATAGGAATTATATTCATAATCAGTCGGATCAGCTTAGCGCCTACCGTCGCGACTGCGAATGTGCTGATATTGTTTAAGATTGGTTCAACACATTTCAGAAAATGTCAAAGAGACGAGGGGTTTTCATAGCGCGCATGCGTTGATGGCAACTCTTTTGGATGGATGCAGGAGCTCCCGTCTTGCATTAAGAACTCCCTGCAGGACTACGCGTTATGGGTAAGGAAAGCACTCCAAGCCTGAGCGCGCGGAAAAGAATGTTCGCGCGAGTTTAGGTCACTATTCGACCTTGTTTGCGGAACCACAGTCAGTCTAAATTACTGGTGAGAAAATGTGGAAAATGTCAAAAGTAAGAAACTTTAATATGGAGAGTGCATCAGTATCAGTGACATATCGCCCATACCGGGCCAGAAATGACCCTTCAGATGTCGCTTGAATCACAAGTAACTCTTACATAATTGAAAATACTATGTTTTCCATCAGTTTATGCGCTAGGTTTATGTCAAATATTGTATGAGGAACTGCGGAATCATGTTGCTTGGAGGTGTCAAATTTTGACAGTTTCGATGAAGGTAAATAATTGGTTGATTTTCAATTATGTTGGATCGTAATTACATGCTTGAACTCAGCCGATAGCCGAAATCATACTGTAACAACATTTTGAAAACGCTTTACATCAAGCGGCGTCGGACTATCTCACCGAATGTCACACTCGCTTAAACAGAAAGGTACATGTAGGTGGGACCCACATCGCATTATGGGGTCACTGCCAGATTTTCGCGTGTGTGAGTCGGGTGGGGTCGTGTATTATGCCAGGCGTTACCCCCTCATAAAGCCCGCGCCACCCCTAGCTAATCCCAACCATACATTGTTATCGGCACGCTTTACTTTCGTAGCGTCGCAATTATCTTTTTGAATATCTCTCCTATCAGCGCATGCAAGGGAATTCAAATTCGAAAATGAACTCCCCAGCACGCCAGTGTGTTGGTACGAACTTCGATTGAAATGTTGCACCCTCTCGCAGATCCAGAGCTGCATCGACATGGGTATTGTCCTACGACAATTGGCACACTAAGGGGGTCGTGGGGGTCGCGCCACGAGACCCTATATTCCCGGGGATCCTATTGGCGCACCTCCGGTGTATGTTTTAGCGACACGAAATGCGCGAGAGTTCAAATTCAACTTCAAACTCGAGATCAAGTACACTAAAATACACCGTTGTAATCATCGAATGAAAATTTTCACTGATCAGAGGTCTAATCGAGATCGTGATATCGACCAGCCTATTATGATATATCTTGTGATGCATAATCTCCTTCTCGCATAGTTCACAGTACAGTATGTTCCCAACTCAGGGGTATGCAGTATGTGCATACGTCTCGCGTCCGGGGCGGAAACACGCATATAAGGGTGCAAATCTCTGCAAAGCAGAACCTTTGCACATGCTACAAGAAAGGTCGTGTGTATATAGATAGGTCACATATTGTCGTCGCGCGTATATATATGACCTGGAACTCTGGTGTGCTTCGGGAGTTATTACAACATGGCAAGTGTTCAGAGACAATGTATTTAAACGGGGTGAGGAAGAGGTGAAGCTACAACGAAATCATCATGGTTAGGTATAAATATACGAAGCATGGCCTTTGAATAAGTTTATCAGTTGAGTGCACCAGCATCAGGATTAATGACAATCTCGCATGCGTCAATGCCATTTGCTTACTTTCCTGCACGTATGCATGTTTGCTATGCAGGTCGCGCCAATGATAAGTGGTTGCCTTCCTGCATACTGCTGTTTAGAAAATGTAGTGGCGCGTGTCAATTCCGTTAATGATCGCGAGACGTCGGCCGACAGTGATTGCAACTGTTTGGTTGTCAGTGATTTCGCAGGTTGCCTGGTGCCGCCTTTGCTTGCAGTGTCCATTCTTTTAGTCCCTGTTTTGCATCGGGTAGATTTTTATTATATGTTTCCTGAAGTTGGGGCTTCGAAGCAGGTGATATCCGCATCTCTGTTCGAAGGGAAAAGCGGCGCCGCCGTAAGTCACTGTTATGTACCCTGTACATTCGGGTTTAAATTAGAGTTTTCCCGAGGTATAGTCTATCATACGTATGTTTGGCGAGTGCGATTCACTTTCTAATTTCAATCATGAGCACGTCCTTTGCTTGCTTTTTGTAGCACTTTTCCTTTGCCTGCTTTTTGCTAACTCCTCGTTCACTGATTTTGCGGTTCTGGTTGCAGCACTATTTCTCCCTCTCATGATACTGTATTTCGTATGGTGTTATATGCATCGCAGGTCGAGACAGCATGTTCAAGGTGGCGATAAGTGGTGTTTCGCCGAAGGCGAGCACAGTTCTAATTATGCTTGTTTGTTGCTCCTGCCTTTGCAAATCCCGCTCTTTCGTGCGTTGCGTCTGTGGTTCGTAGCAGGTGATACCTGCATTGCTGTTTGAGCGCTTTTTACATGTGGTTCATGTTTTTGCCGGTGCCCTCGCCAAAATGAGGCAGGGCTGTGCGGATGTCTATTACCCGGCTCGGGGCAAAACCTGACCCTGCCATTGCGAGGTGCGTAATACCCCTGACATTTTTTCAATTCGGTTTGTCTTGTCTGAACTTTTTCTGACCTGTGATCCTACATATGTTTCTTTTGTGCGTTCAGGGTTATCGCAACTTGCTGCAGAAGTTTTGTTTTGGCTATGAATCCAACGCCCTGCAGTCCAAGGTGCGTTTAATGACGAATGCTTGGCGTTGGGTTTCTGGTTTTCGGAACATCGGATGAGAAGTCTCTATGTTATAGGCATTGTTTCCTTGTCACCATGGTTTGTTGTGGGTGATCTAAGTATGGGACGGTGAGAGACGCTACGTACTAGCTTCTCTTTGCTTTTGACAATAACGGATTTTGTCGCTTTTCTTTTGGCGCTTGGCTGTAGCGTAGCATCCCTCCTGTACTGGATGCACTGTCGTTTTTCAATCCGGCATTTTTGACGAGTCCATTCCTTCCGGCTATGTTACTTTGAATATTTGTGTCGGTGTGGTGTTATCAACCTTCCGTGTGCCGTATGCAGGAATATCAACGTCAAGTCTTTGCGGCAACGCCATTTGGCGGTTAGGTGCGTCTGTGTTGCTGTTTTGCGTTGTAACTATTTAGTTTCGACCGGCTTGGCTCGCAGGTTTATGTTTCCATTTTTCTTGTGCATCCTGGTGCACTTAGGTGTATCTTCGTTCTGCTCACGCAAGTTTATATATATGTACCAGACTATTAACACAACCGATATACCGAACCTTGGTCGAAGATAAACCATGTCGATGAACTTGAAATGGAATAGGACTGAGTAAGATATAGACCCTGATGCTGTTCATCACTTTCGATCTGAGTAACTTATCCTAATATGTTTGGCACGCCGTTCCCTTTTATTATAAGAACATGCATAGGAGAACCATATCACAATGCGGTTGCCATATTCAAACAGGAAGGGGAAAACATCACAGTTCATTCATTTGTGGTTAATCCATAAAATATCTATATTTATATGTATATGCATGTAATATATGTGTGTATACATAAGCACACGTCATACAATACTCATTTATGCAGATTTCAGTTCTGCGTAACAAAATAATGTTAACCTGGAATTGTTCTTAGGCAAAGGTGTCCTGGGTCAAATGTGCTGTAAGAAAGTTGTTGAGGCACGACCTTCAAAACATCTTGCTGATCACATATTTCAGCTGTGAGGGTTAGCTTCTAAGGGCTCCCTCTTTGCCAAGTAATTTTGCCACTCACTCACAATGCGGCTGCTGTTGGTCTTATCTATCACCGCATCAAAGCCAACATCAAGAAGCTTCCCTTTAATGTCAGAATCTGCTGTTCGCGCTATGCACATCCCGGTAAAACCTTTCTGCCGCAGACTTTTCATAATTGAAATGCCATTGAATTCATCCCACTCATCTGGATCTTCGATCACGCGGCCCAGCCATATATCTAGAATCACGAGACTGATGTTATTCTGCATCACCATATCTGGAAATTCCACGATTTCTTTCCGTGTCTCACCTTGAACACAAATGGACGGAAACTGCAGGTGCTTCAGTTGACGCGATAGTATCATACGGCAAAGCTTTTCATCATCCAGCGCTGCCACCTTGACCCATGGCTGAACTGCATCAGCTATACCAAGCTGCACCGCCGAGCATTCTGCCTTGGCACTACTGCTGTCGTGGGTCAGAGAGTCATTGCTGCAAATACTAGTGGCATATGGAACAGAAAGTATGTACTCGGCTGTTTTATTCGCTTTGTCAACATTGCACCCTACTTGCCCCCCCATAGACTGCAAGCACTGCTTCGAGATATGCAGCCGGCTTGTGAAACCGTTGGGTGACAACTCGGTGTCCACTTCACTCGTGACATGCTGAAATCGATTGCACACAAAACTATGGAAGGATTCGACAGTGCCGAAAGTTTGTGAAACCTTCACTGTGACCGCGTTGTGACTCATCTCCAACCGCACGACCGCAGATTGCACCATGTTCTGGATTAAGTCTGAAAATAAGCTCACCACCACCACTTTGAACATATGAATATCCAACATTGCATTGTTGGCTGCTTGGATATCCTCTAACACGAAAGTGAAGCCATAACTTTCAACCAGAAGCTCAAGCGCGGGCGCGACATCTGAGATCTGAGACAAACTACGTTGGTAGGATCCTTCCAGAAGCTGATTGAGAATGCCATGACTGTGGCAGTCACATTCACCAATGAGTGCCTCCAACCGTATGTTCCTGGCCAACTGGATGGCACTGGAAGTCGAGCAGTCACCCTGATGACACTCCTTCTCACGTTTAGATTCGAGATGTTGCTGAATGCTGCTGGCAACACTCTGAATCACTGCAAAGTTGTTCTTTGTGGCATGGAACAGGTGGCTATCTGACTTGCGCAGCTTCTCTAAATGCAATTGGCTGGATTCGGTGCAGTCTGTGATCAGGCCTGTGTACTCAATCACGAGTGCACCCTGCCCTGAGTTGGCGCTCCCCACCTCCGCACTCGCCACGAGATGAATCCAGCTGGACTTGGGTGCCTTTAGTTTGCCGGTCCAGTTGATTGAAGAGACGCTCGGTGCTGATGCAGCGCAAACCTCGCGGAGAGTCTCCACATCCTGAAGCATGCTTGCAAATGTGGCAAAGTTGGCACACATATCGTCTGGATCCAACCCAAGCAAGTGCTGGGAGAAGGAGCTGACATATGTGAACTGCAAGTCCACCTCCGCAGAAGCGCCCACTTCAAGTCTCAACCTGAACATCACACCTGGCACCACGGCCTGTGCGTCAAATAAGAAGAGGTCTCTGCTCATATTTTCCAGCATCTGCCGTCCAAAATGCAAGCGGTTATACTTCTCTGCGACGTAGCCGACGCGCGCCGCAATCAGCACAGAGACTACCATCATCACTGCCATCTCCACCACTAGCACAATGTCCTGAAACACCTCCTCGAGACCCCACTGCTGCAGCTGCACCACCAGAATAACAAACCATTGCACCAGTGTCCAAAGCACCTTCTCCAACCAGCCCACCATCGTCATGATGTGAGCAGAACCAATCGGCATTAAAAAACTGACTGTGAAGAAGATTTTGGATAGCATCATTGGGTGTAAGGAGCTGGGGGGCAGACCCAACGATGATGTTAGACAGGCAGGATACACGATGTACATCTGCACTAGCGAGACTGCTCTTAACAATCGATCTGGCACCCGTGGGCATGCAGCAAGTATCACCACAAGAGCTGCGCTGAGGAAAGCAGGGGCTGTAAAAAAATGATACGCGGTGTCTCCAAAACAAAGGGCTACCAATGCCAACCATAGAATATGCACGACACGAGTTCGCGGGATGGCTGCGCGGTTCTGCTGCAGAGCCAGTTGCCAGTAGCGGCGCTCCCACGAGCAATACTCGAAATGGAGCTCCCAGCCATGCATCTTTAACTCGCTGTCACCGTCTACTCGCGCATCTGCTGCCCGGTGGTGATTTGTAAAACTGTCAGAGTGAAGGAATGCATGCCTTCTTCGCTTCTCCATCCCATAGGACGCCATAACCCACAATACAACGAGAGCTACACTCATACTCAAGGTGATACCCCATGTCTGATATTCCGTAGGCGCTGACACTGATTGTTGTCCCTCCATATGCAGACCTGCAGCATAGTTGGTATATGCTGACCCAGCATGTGCCAGCAGCGCTGCTGAGCATGGCGCGTTCTTGTGGTACCAGCGTAGATGATCACCAAGACATTGACACTGCTGCAAACTTTGCACAATGATGATCAGAAGGGGTGTCATGGTCAGTGTCTCCTGCGCATATTGCATCACTATTGTGCCTTGGCTCAGCCACATAAGCCACGTCCAGATCTGTGATAGCTGCGGCTTGGATAGCCCACCCATCAACGTCCCGGCTCCTGCAGCTGCGTGAAGCACTGCCAGGGTAACACCACCACGGTACCCTATTCCAATGGACTTGGGTGGGACCCCCATCACCAAACAGGCACCCATCACCACGGCCATATAGACCAGGCCCCAGCCCAACTGCTGTGGATTGACCTCTTCTAACAGATAAGTGCGGAATCTGTCCTCACAGCTGCTATCCAAGAAGTGGAGACTTAAAGGTAGCTGCGTTACTTTGTCGTCAGCTGACATCTGAGTGGCCTGCTGCCGGCCTGTGACGTTCTTCTGCGTGGTTATTAAATGCCGCACGTTTTGCTGGCGCTGCTGGTTTGACACAAACAGTGCTCGATTGGCCTTCTCTGCGGAGTAGCCGACGCCCGCCCCAATCAGCACAGAGGCTGCCACCATCACCGCCATCTCTACCACTAGATCAGTGTCATGCAACACCTCCGCGAGACCGTACTGCTGCCGCATCACCATGAGCGCAACAAGCCATGGCACCAGTGCCCAAAGCACCTTCTCCATCCAGCCCACCATGGTCATGAGGTGAGCATTACCCACCACACCGATGAGCATTATGCTATAAAAGGATGGCAATCCTAATAAGCTGTTGGAAGGCAGACCTACTGCAAATGCAAAAGACGCGGGGTACATGATGTTCATCTGAACCAGCGAGACTGCTCTGATCTGCCAATCTGACACTCGTGGACACGCAGCAAGTATCCCTACAAGAGCTGCGCTGACAAAAGAAGGGCCTGTCGCCATATCATATACGGTGTCTCCCATAAAACCGTGTACAAATACCAGCAGAAGCATTTGCAGAATACGATTTCGCGGGATGGCTGCGCGGTTCTGCTGCAGAGCCAGTTGCCAGTAGCGGCGCTCCCACGAGCAATACTCGAAATGGAGCTCCCAGCCATGCATCTTCAACTCGCTGTCACCGTCTACTCGCGCATCTGTTTGCCGGTGGTGATTTGTAAAACTATCAGAGTAAAGGAATGCATGCCTTCTTCGCTTCTCCATCCCATAGGACGCCATACCCCACATTACAACGAAGCATGTAAACAACGCAAACGTAAGAACCCATGTCTGATATTCCGTAGGCGCTGACACTGATTGTTGTCCCTCCATATGCAGACCTGCAGCATAGTTGGTATATGCTGACCCAGCATGTGCCAGCAGCGCTGCTGAGCATGGAGCGTTCCTTTGGTACCAGCGTAGATGATCACCAAGACATTGACACTGCTGCAAACTTTGCACAATGATGATCAGAAGGGGTGTCATGGTCAGTGTCTCCTGCGCATATTGCATCACTATTGTGCCTTGGCTCAGCCACATAAGCCACGTCCAGATCTGTGATAGCTGCGGCTTGGATAGCCCACCCATCAACGTCCCGGCTCCTGCAGCTGCGTGAAGCACTGCCAGGGTAACACCACCACGGTACCCTATTCCAATGGACTTGGGTGGGACCCCCATCACCAAACAGGCACCCATCACCACGGCCATATAGACCAGGCCCCAGCCCAACTGCTGTGGATTGACCTCTTCTAACAGATAAGTGCGGAATCTGTCCTCACAGCTGCTATCCAAGAAGTGGAGACTTAAAGGTAGCTGCGTTACTTTGTCGTCAGCTGACATCTGAGTGGCCTGCTGCCGGCCTGTGACGTTCTTCTGCGTGGTTATTAAATGCCGCACGTTTTGCTGGCGCTGCTGGTTTGACACAAACAGTGCTCGATTGGCCTTCTCTGCGGAGTAGCCGACGCCCGCCCCAATCAGCACAGAGGCTGCCACCATCACCGCCATCTCTACCACTAGATCAGTGTCATGCAACACCTCCGCGAGACCGTACTGCTGCCGCATCACCATGAGCGCAACAAGCCATGGCACCAGTGCCCAAAGCACCTTCTCCATCCAGCCCACCATGGTCATGAGGTGAGCATTACCCACCACACCGATGAGCATTATGCTATAAAAGGATGGCAATCCTAATAAGCTGTCGGAAGGCAGACCTACTGCAAATGCAAAAGACGCGGGGTACATGATGTTCATCTGAACCAGCGAGACTGCTCTGATCTGCCAATCTGACACTCGTGGACACGCAGCAAGTATCCCCACAAGAGCTGCGTTGACGAAAGCAGCGCCTAGGTTCGCGTGTTTGTCTTCAAGACTGAGGGCCAACAATGTCAGAAACACCATATGCATGACTAAAGTTCGCGGGATGGTTGCGCGGTTCTGCTGCAGAGCCAGTTGCCAGTAGCGGCGTTCCCACATATGAGACGGCTGGCCTGCCGGCATCTTGTGTGGCTCCCCTGCCGGTTTTAGCAACTCCAATAAGGGGTAGGTAGTGGAAATAGGTCTGGTGGCTGTGGCGAACTTGAGACTAATTGTACTCATCACTGGCGTACGGCGGAAATGCAGCAAACTTCCACAATCCATAGTATGCCAAGTCTCGGCGAGCTGCGCCTGTAGCGCACCCTGCTTTGATAGTACCGCATCAAATCCACACTTGAGGTAGCCAGCTTTTGCATCCCCTGATGACTCGTAGGCGGTTCTCGTCACACAAATGCCGGTGTACCCTATGGATATCAGCTGCTGCAGAATGACGGTGCCGTACATGGTCGCATGCTCTTCCGTCGGAATGACCTCACTTAGATTTTGGTCAAGGATAACCAGGTCAGCCTCCTGGTCCATCACAAACTGAGGAAAGCTAAAGATCTCCTCGGGCGTCGCTCCCCGGACCCAAAACTGCTCTACCCGCATGGCGCCCAGAGATTTCTTATACAACAGACGCATCATAGACCCATCGTCCAGAACTGCCACCTTCGCTCTGACCGGGAACATCTGAGGAACCGGGCCTTGAGAGGCGTCTGCGGTGGGCCCCTTGGCAGCCGCCTTCTCGGCTTTCGTCTCCCCCAACAGCTTCACAGCGGATATCGGCCCATTTGGCACTACTGTGCTCTCTCCAAGTTTCGGCTCCACCGTCGTCGCATCGTGATGTCGGACTTGATCCAGACGTCGAGGGAGATGCTGGTCAGAACCTTCATCGTGCTGGCAGCTCAACTTTTGACCAGACGGCGTCATCAGCGCATCGGCCATAATGATCTGAAACAGGGTACCCTCCGAACCCACGGTGTGGCTCAGTTTCCATCCGGCACAGGCCAGACACTTTGCAATGGATTTGAGCCCAAGCCCAGTACTGAGCCATCGTTGGTCACACGCCCTCACACTCTGCATGATGGCGGTGCTTCTCTGCATGAACAGCTCGTGCTTCGGCCCTGGCGCGTTCCATACTTCCAGTATCAGCAAGTCATCTGCAGAGAGCTTCATTCTAATGTTGGGCTTCGTCTTCCCGCAGCCATACTTGCGAGCGTTGGACACCAGATTGTTCACCACTAGGTTCAGCAGCTTCCTATCAAAGCTCATCATTAAAGTGGAGCATCCTTCTTGTACAAATGGAGAGGCTCGGACATTGTATGCCTTTGCATAGTGCTGCAAGACCTCGCCGCAGTTCATCAGAGACTCCTGCAGCTCGTACGTGCCGTCAAAGATATGATCCAGATCGAGGCGTAGATGGCAGTCAGCTTCTCCCTGTGAGCACGCTGCGGCGAGCACGTCAAGCAGTTCTGCCACATCGCCATCGCGCTCCACCCAAGGCAGGCTCTGCTGTTGCATCATCTCCCGCAGCGCTGCGATGCTGCCCAGGCAATTCTTGGCATAGTGGAAGAGGCGATTGTCACTGGCGTGCATACATTGCTCCGCTTTCAGTTGCTGTGCTTGCTGCTCCTCAGAGAAAATATACGCAAAACCAAAGCATGCGCCCACACGAGGTGCCTCCCCGGCAGCTTCGTCGCCACACTGCTGGGGCGCGGCGGTCAGTATTCGGATCCATTGGCCTTCCGGAAAGGTGGAGGATGGCGCCAGCTTCCCAGTCCAGTCCATGCAGTGCCCCAACTTGACCAAGGCTCTGAATTGATCATGGAATTCCTCTCTGTGCGAAGCTTCGCCGATTTTGGAGGCCAGTTGTGCCTCGAAGTTCCCTACAAGCTCCTCCTCTGGGATACCCAGAACACGATGGGAAGACTTGCTGCAGCATGCGACGTTCAGGGAGCCCGCGCCATTTTTGCGATTCAGATGGAAGACCATGCCGGTGTGCAGGAAACGATCAAGATGCTGCAAATATTTCCGCCGGCTTTCAAATACCTCATCATCCTCTTTGAGCTTTGCAGGCTGCCGTTGAAGTGCACTTGCTACTGCGGCAGGCACAGCAGTAAGTAACTGACGGAGAGACCGGAAGCTGAGGCCAGCCGCGAGGCCAACATGAGCGTGGATAATCTCCATCAGGGTGCTCGTATGCTGCACGCGTTCTCGATCTAGCATTAACGACATCGGGGCAAGACGGGCTGTCCTCTTCTGCAGGGGGGCAACATCAAAAGAACATCGGCCCACAAACAAATTCTCAGTAGACTCTTCATGCAACTGCACAACTGAACACAGCACTCTATGTGACAAACAAGACTGTATGAGCTCGAGCGCAGAGTGTGTTATAATACATGCATCTCAAGTAAACTCTCTGCACTCATTCTCAACTGGTTGTGGACTGCTTTCGACTTCAGGGGAAATTGAATGAAAAGTGTACGCGTGCTTATGTGCTGCACCGTATCGATTGTGTGTCACGAAACTGCCTTCGACTGTAGCATGTCATATGCCGCCACCAACCAGAATGTATCTGGCGGGAAACTCCGCCTGATAAAGAGACGGCTGTGTACCTCTGCTCCTTATGATTTGGAAACGGACCAAATTACCTTACCCGTAATTTTAACGAGGAAATTACCTCTGTACTGCTCTGTCGTTTGGTCTGTACTGCCTCGTCTTTGTACTGCGTCCGTGACAGCATGTCAATTTCCGCGTCTCTGGTTGGAGGTCCACCGTTTTTCGTCGACGGCAGTACAATGCAGACAAAAAGGACGGCAGTATAGAGGCGGAGGCGTGGATGTCGCCAAAATGAAATTAAGTATGGTGCGGAACGGCCAGTACAAGCTACAGTACACTCGACAGTATACGGAGTACAGCCGACAGTACAGACTACAGTACCGACGACAGTATACGGCAGTACAAACGACAGTACAGACGACAGTACAAAACGTGGTGGAAAATACTGCATGCCCCTCTCTCGTCTTGGCTCTGGCTGCTTTCAAGAGGCAGTACAGCCGATGAAACAGGGCAGCGCAGTACAGCGATAATATTTCGCTTAAACCTTCGGGCTGTACTGTACTGTCGCACGGCTGCCACGTCGGCACATAATTCCCCAAAATCGGCAGTACAGTACAGAAAACCGACAGGGCAGTACAGAGGTAATTTCCTCGCTAATATACCGGGTTACTTACTTACCTACCTCTGAACCTCTGACCTTTATAATCTTCACCCAAACCAAATTACCTTACTTAGTCAATCAGCAGCAGCAGCAGCAGCAAAGCTCGAATCCCAACGGGCGACGCAGTCAAATTTTCGATCTCACGATCGCCAGACGCCAACGATGACAGTGCCACTGCAGTCGCGTACATATATCGCGACGCCACCCACGCGTTATGGCATGGCATGCTGGGAAGCAAAAAGCAAAGCACTGTCGCGCACATGATCCTACGGTCAGATGTTGTAATGGCGAAAATGATTTAAACATCGCATGGCCTACGCGATGTTCGGAAATCAGATAGGTTCGCTTTTGCATTGCATAGCAGACGCGAGGATCGAGAAATGTCAAATCATTAATGGAATGGCAGACTCGATGTTCATGTTCGGATCTCTCGAGTGCGCCACGTCGGCAACATAAATAATCCCATCGACCGTCAGATGCGCCTAGTGGAGATCTTAATTTAAGATCGACCGGGCCTAGACCTCTGACCTTTATAATCTTCACCCAAACCAAATTACCTTACCTTACCTTACCTTAATAATAATAATAATAATAATAAAACATTTACGCTAGCAGAAGGGACAAAGTCCTGAGAGTGCGGTAACCCTGCAAAGCAGGCTAGTGAAAACACTAGGGGCTACTCCCTCTACTATAGCGCGCCCACAAAGGGGCTCAACCCACTTTTCAGCAGGGTGACATCTAGAGAAAAAGCAAGGTGCTAAGCAAAAAACTCTAGAAGGTGGAGAAGCAGCCATGGCCGGGTGAGTGGAGGGGTGGCTGAATCTGAGCGGTGGGGAGGGAAGTCGAAGAATTAAGGGGGTATTTGGAGACGTTGAGGAAGGGGGTCGTGGGCGGGGGAGGGGGTGGTGGGGGAGGGGAGGGGGGGGGCCCCTCCCCTAGGGGACGGGGAACCACCTTATATTGCAAGACTTTTGAAAATTACTGCAAAAGAGTTTGAAGAAAGTCGTTTGATTGCTGCACAGCTTCTGTTTCTGTCATGGTCTCACTGCTCGAGATGTCAACTGTATGCGGGTCAGTGTTTAAGGTGGTGGGGGTGTTTAACAGAAACAAGTCTCGCCTATTTCTGGTGTGTTGCCTACAGATTCTTGAAAGTTTTTTAAGGAGAGGTTTAATCTTGCCACGGGGAACACCTATCGTGTTGAGGACAGTACCGAAAAGAGGAGGGAGGTACCCCATGAGTGTAAGTGCTTTGGGCCATTTCACGGTGCTAATGAAGGGCTTAGAAGCTATGTTGGTGATTGTCGTGTCATGGTGACCGCCATAATAATGCTCAGCACCATTCTGATGATAGGGGGGGTCTTGAGTGGGCCATGGGCACAACGAAGAAGGGAGTACGTTGTCCCTTTCGTTCAGAACTTCATTCCAAATATCAGGGCTAACTCCAGTGTATTCTAGTCTCCTCTCCGTGACTCTGGACTTAGGGAGGACATTGAGGAACCATCTAGCAATCTTTTTCTGTGTAGGCCTCCAGTCAAAGGCTGGTTGAGTATCGCTGGGTGCACTGTCTATAGCTATGATAACGACATCCGAGAAATCATCCTTATAGCATCCGCCACCTGGGAGAACGTAGGGGTCATCACCCGTCCAATAACCATGTGGGATAAATGGAATAGTGTTATGCGGGAATCTGAAAACAAGTTTAAATCCTTTATCAAACCATCTTTTTTGGTTTTTGGGAGACAGTGGAAGAATCCATGTTCCTGAAAATCCGGGTACAGTGTTGGCCGCTTTATGTCCCATTTCCAAGGTAGTCATAACCGCCGAAGATTTGCCCTTATCCTTTCCATCAAAGGGGGGATTTCCGTAAACTATTCTGCCAATGCCTGTTAACGGGTCCACGTAGGCATCCCAAGCGAGGCCATCAAAACCGATTTTCCCATGATAACAGAAGGGCCTGAGGGCTTTTTTTCATTCTAGTGGTGGGTATGCATCTTCTCGAGTAAATTCTAGGGTGGGCATTTAGTGGGTTGGAGAAAAGTTCACAGCCGTTTTTGTCAAGGTTTCTGTCATCCACCAAAATATCTAAGAGGCTTCTTCTTATTGCATAGCAGTTTTTAGGGTCTCCCGATTCAAACTTACATGCATTGAGGGCTTCATGGATATCGTGTGCCCTATTCGAGTACTCCGCAAGTGAGCATGGGACTGCTTTGTTGGAAAGGCGGTGCCAAGCCAAAAGTTTCCAAAACTCTTTCTTTTGAACATATTGAAGTTCGGGATATTTAATTGTTCCCTTAACATGGTCCACTTCAGGCTTTGCGGTCACAGCAATGGTATTCTTTTTTGAACTTGATGGACGGTACATGCTAGCTTCCGGGAGAGCGTGTAAGTATAATTCCTCATTCATTTCCTGTCTTAGGTCAGCAAGTGGGAAAAGTTTCGATGGTTGTGTTCTGATGTATGTGGTACCCTTTCCAGGGTTTAGTAGTTTAGGTTTTTCTGAGATTTCTTCAGCGATGATTTTCCTTAGTTCGATATCTTGGGTTGTTCTAAGATTATATAAACTATCATTATGCCCTGGGCATTCAAGTTGGATGTGTTCGAAGGTGCATTTTGTATTCTGTTGGCAGTAGGGGCAGTTTTCGGACCCGATTTTCCCCAGTTTAAATAAGCGTGCAGGAGAGGCTTGAAGACCCAGGAGTTCTCTACTTCTAGAAGCGGTGAAAGCTTTAGGCGTCATTTTGGAAATATCTTTGGTGGGGGCGGTGTTATTCTCGTTGAGCATTCTCAGATGCTTCCCTTGGGACTGTAGGGTTCTCCAATTATGATAGTGTGAGAGTCGCTGAATTCTTCTGATGTGACTACGTATATCGCCTAAAATAGGGACCTCAAAAAAGAATAATGAGAAGGGTAGTTCCTCGGCAGGGTCGTAGCGGGAAATGTCAAAACAGCCCCCTCTGAATGAGGCTCTTTTAGCAGTACGGTCCACTCTGTCGTGGACTTTGTCATTATTGTGACCCCTGATCCATTTAAGGATGATTTTACTGTGGTCTCCTTCACTGTAGAAGCCAAGTTCTTCTAGCAGTAGGCGAACAGCCTGCACATCTCTGCGATTAGCTTCACGTAGTTTGTCCCGAGCACTCATGGACCTGCCATCCTTTGTTACCGCAGATATTGCTGCCATAGAGTCAATGGCATGTACCATTGGAGTAATAGATTTGAGGAGTTTCTCTTTTTGTTCTGTGAGTAGAAATCGCAGTCCCGCAATTTCAGCAGATGTGCTACTCGGGTTTTGGATATCCTCCTTGATAAGGAGCCCCTGTGCGGAGAAAGTTCTTGAGGGGGGGATATTCATCTTCCGTACAAGTGGCATCCCGTTGTCAAAGTTTTTTATAGCATATGCTGCCCCACTGCATGCTGTTTTCTTTCAAGCAAAAAGGGAACCATCGCTTGCCATATCATAGTCTTCCATTTGTTTGCTCTTTTCGGCGTTGGAGGTGGATTCTTCTTCCGAGTCGCTGGGGCAGCTGAATTCACTTTCTTCCTCCGCAGTTTTGTTTTTCATTCTGGCAATAATGGTTTCATACTGTCTGTCTGAGATGTAATCATAGTGTGAGTTGATATCACTAACTGTAGCAAGGACAGAAGAGGGCGGGTCCATATGGTCATTATATTCAAAAATAGAACCTGCTGGAATTAGGATGCAACCGTCATTGGTGATACTATATTCAAAGTCGTATTGAAGACTGTTGGTACCTTTGATTCTGACAAAGACATTAGGGTTTATGGCATTGTTACTGTATTCTGTATATTGTATTGACATGGCCTCTAAGTCAATATAGGTAATGTGAATAAGAGAGATGGAATTTCGGTCACCATTCCCTTTCCAATGAAATTCACCCGTGTCGGGGGGTACTATGTTGTCTCTATATTGTTTTTTGACATATCTAGCCTGTGGGTCCAAATCTACGGGGTTTTGAAGCATTTCCTTTTCGATTTCGGTTAGCCATCCAGGGGGTCTACTGCCATTCAGCCTGAAAAAACATTTACTTTCTTGCCAGTTTTTTAACATTCCACCGCAAGGAGTTAGAAAGGAACCTGTGTGCTTGAGGTTGTATTTTTGTATTGCGGAGGTAACATTCCTCGACATGTAGAGTTGTCTGGGAAGGGTGGTGATTAATGTATTTTCACCCGCTTCATTTTCAGGGTAATTTTTAGAGTCAATAGCGTATCAAAGTTTTGCCATAATGTGACCTGTACGCCTAAACCAGTTAAAACGTTTGTCTTTAGTATGGCTGTAGGTTGCATAGTGCGATAAGGGGAAACCCGATATAACATTTTTACCCATTTCGTTGTTCATGTTTTGAATTATTATTTTAAGCCATAGATTGCTATTTCTACGGTATAGTGAGATGAGGTGGGGATCAGTGATACGGTCCGTGTGGTTGTGTTGCCAATATTCGTGTTCATCCGCAGAACACAGGGTGTTCATAGTTTCGGTGATACACGACGCGGTTACAACATCAAAGACACTATCAATGCCGTACCCGCCTTGGCAGACTGCTGTCCAGATTATTTGGTGATTGGTGTCAACTGGGCAAGCCAGATATTTAATTATAAACGAAGCTATCATTTTGTCTAATTCAATTGCGACATTCTTTGAGGAGGTGGCAATTGCTGAGGTAACTTTAAGGGGGTATGCCATCCTCGGAACTACAACCGCATTTATAACATATCTTAGCTGGTGTAGAGTCATGTGTTGCCGTTGGATGGATGTGAGAGTAGATTTAAGTCTGTCGATAAGGATTTCCGCCTGTTTGTCCCATTCCCCATTTAGTGCAAACCATACTCCGAGATATCTGTTTACCTCTTTGCTGTTGGAGAAATCGAGGAATTCTGGTGACTCAGGGGGTATCCATTTCGAATCAATGGAAGGACTTGGGTCATTTGTATTGGGCTCCAGGTGACCCCCTGAGATGAGTAAATCATCGGACAGGTCATATCGCGTTACTGTTTTGCCCTGAGGTTTAATGCGCTTTCTGTAAGAGTATTTGGATTTCTTAACATTGATGGGAATACCAATGAAGCTCATAAATTCATTAACTACACCTAGCATGTCTTGAACTTCGTCTTTAGTTTTCCCCACGAGAATGATGTCATCACAAAAGAACCGTGCGAAGATATTCAAAGTGGTGTCCTTTTCTAATAGGTTTTGGGAGGGAGGAATAACATTATTTCCTGGTTTGTCTGGTCTATGGCGTTCCGAGTTCAGTTCATATCCATATGTGGATCCTGTCGGGTTTACACCGTTTGCTCTTTTTGCTAACCAAATTGCCAGAATGTCCATAATGGCTACAAACCTAAGTGGGCTCAAAACTTCTCCCTGAGGGACTCCACATTCTAGGGACCATTCATCCGTGAGGCCTTCTTCAGTGAGTACCATTCTAGAAGCATCATTGGTAATGTCTGAGATGATGTTGATTATTTGTGATGGGAGTCCCAGCTTTCTCGGCGCTAAATTGCTCATCCAGAATTCAGCTCTGTCAAATGCTTGTTTGAGGTCCAGGTAAACTACGTGAAGGTCTTTGTCGTATCTATTGGCATCCGAAATTACTTCATTCAGAATTTGAAGTGAGTCATCTATGTTTTTATTCGGAAGAAACGCATCTTGAATGGGAAAGAGAATGGGGTGAGTGTTAAGAATTGTTTTGAGACGGTTAGCAATTATTGTGTTAAATAGTTTAAGACCCGTTTCCAACATTGTGAGGGGTCTAGAGTTATCTATTGTACATGGTGCAGAGGGATTTTTAGGGATTGGAAGGATGACTCCAGATTTTGCACTCTTTGGAAATTTCCCAGTTATAAGGATGTGGTTAAAAAGTGAGACAGTAACCTCTTGAAAATTTTCTGGGCCCTTGATCCACTGCGAGTATCTCATTCCTGAGGGTCCTGGTGCTGAGGAGATACCACAGTCCGAGTATGCTTGTTGGAGTTCTTTGTGCGTGATTTCTGTCAGTAGTCTAGCAGCGGCCGTATCGGGGATTTTGGGGCTGTCCTTTAGAATGTCAGTGAGCCACTGTGGGAGTTCATCTGGCTCATTCGGGTTAGTAGAAAATAGTTTTTATTTTTGTATTCATCTAGTGTTGTGTTTAGTCTTTCTGTCTTTATCTCAGGTATCTTTCCATCACTACCTGGGGTAGCGGCTGCACCTTTTTCAGTAGGTTTCATCTTTCCCATGACTGTGTCTAGAAACCTCGAAAGGTTAGTTGAGAAAAGATGCTGCAAGGCTTCCTTTTCTCGGAGATTGCGTCGTTCAATGTCAGTGTCTCTGCTTTTCTGAAAAGCATTTCTGATTATTACATAATTTTCATGCAGACGTGATCCCCATGTGGCTGCCGTTTCATTGTGTTTGGGTTTGAGCGAGGCAAAAGGTAGCGTGCGGGCAGCCTTTTTGGCTTGCTTAGGAATGTTGCTTGCATGAGTTCTCGTGTCCAAATATTTGATGATGCGGCGTACTGTGTTTAGCCATTTGTATATGTAGTTAGATACTGCTGATGGTTTTTCAGACCTCCCAGCTATGTTCAGATTCTTGGTGCCAAAGGCGTCACTTGCCGCCTGATGTGCCAATTTGTGCAGGGTATCCCATGTCGCGTCAGGGTGCATTTCCTTGAGGCCAGTGTCGCCGTTTCTAGTTGCTTCCGATCCATTTTCCATTTCGAGTGTGTTATGTAGTCTTTCAGTGTAAGACACCCAGCCTGTAGCGTATTGGAATAAATGGGCGGTGCAATCTATTTTTTCCGAATGCATCTCAGATCCGTACAGGTTCCAGAATTTTGCAGGCATATGGGGTTGTAGGAGAATATTCCAGCTGGTCATGTGCTCATCTGTGTTTGATTTCGTGATTTTCTTAACTTCCAGTGAGCTGAATGACAGGTGTCGTTTGAGATAGGCATTAACATCTTTCTTATTTAAAAGGTGAGGCGAACCTATATGCCAGATGTTATCTTTGTCGTTATGGCCTAAGTTGAGACCACCTTCCGGCATCCCCTTTCCTCTAGAGAGTAGGTGAGCTGCATGCCATGGGCTATTAAGGTGAATCCACCATTCCTTGGGTTTGTTGTGCCATTTTATACATTGTTCTATATTGTCTGCCTCTTTATTTTTAGCTATGAGCTTACTCACTGTAATGGGGCTGCCGTCGATATTATCCCGTTTAAGATCAAGATCAGTGGTGTCACCCTTAATGGTGCTGATAGCGGTTCTAGCTTTGTTTTTATTGATGCACGCGTGCACAAGTTCGTTTGTGCTGTATCCGTTTGCTTCGAGAAGTCCTACAATATCTTTCCTGTTTATTTTCCTTTTTGTACCCTTATTTTTGTTTGTCATTCTAATTGGGTACCCTGGGTACTCATCATGTGTGGTTTCCTTGGCACCATTAAATCTAGGTGTTGGCAAAGTTGTATCGGTGGAAATCTGCGATTTGGTGTCGATGTTAGGGAGCTTAAATTCAGCCCATACTATCCCGTGGTCGGAGATGATATAAGGGTTTTCCTCCGTCCATCCTGTTTTAACGGTCATTTCTGCCATAGCTGTGTTGGCCATGATATGGGTGAGTTTTGCTTTTGAGTTTTTGGATATGACATGTGTGAAAATTTCCGTGTTTGGATTTCGGTCCATTATCAGTTCATTGAGTGAGCATCTGTCATTGTTGAAATAGGTTAAAAGATGCTTATTCTTTTCGACATGTTCTTGATACGACATGTAATTTCCACCTGACACCCGCTGATTTGGGGTAATGGTGCAGTTTTTGTCACCTATCTCTACGTAGGCCTTTTTTTGGATTATTCCCTGCCCTACCTGCCCAGTCAGTAAGTGTGTCATATAATTCCACTTGTTCCTCTACTAGTGTAGCATCATTCATATAACCGCTGGCTATGTAGAGCTCAAAACCATTATTTCCTGAAAATTTGGTCATTACTGCTCTCTTTGCATCTCCATCGATTGTGGTGACCGAGGTGGATAGTGGCAAACTCTTCGGATTCCATAGGATCATGGAACCAATGGAAGCTCTCTCATTTACATGAGACGTGCGAAATTGGATTCCTTTTTGTGTCATTAGAGTTTTGATTAATGCAAGGTTTTCAGTATTTACCTTGGTTTCTGATATACATATTATATCAGCCCGTCCGTCGATTAAAAGATTGCAGATTGTTTCTAACTTGATTAAACTGTCTTTATCTTCTTTGTGGTGTCGGAGGCCTCTCATATTCATACCCATTATAATCAAATTGTTAGAGTGTTGTGCTAGTTGTAGTTTAGTGAGTCGGTCTATTTCTTCTGACTGTCTCATGGCGTTTTTGTGTTTTGCTTTTTGTAGTATGCATCTGCCATCTGCGTCATAAATGTTCTCTATATCAAAGATTTTGTTTGTGCATTTGGTTTTACGGATTATTCTCTTTTGTTTATGAGAGTGTTTCCTGCGGTATCCATATGTGCGGGGTTCACAGAAAGGCCTTCCTTTGCCTGAGGTGAGGTGATTATAAGCAGTGTGAATGGATTTACAGTCTTTGTGCTCAGAATTTGGCTTTGTTGGATGTGCATCAATTTTCGGAAGGTGAGTTCTCAGTGATTGTCGTATGGTCGAAATGGCTTTGTTATTTTCGTGTTTGATTATCCTGGCTTCTCTGCCCGTTTGTGGTAGAATTCTAATGTTTAGGTTTTCAAGTTCGTATAGTAGGTCTCTGTTCAATTGTGCTGCTGAGAAGAATTTAGTGTTGTGCAGGATGTGACAGACTTTGTGGGCTAGTGTAAAATTGAAAACCCCCATGTTATTCGGGTGTACTCCCAGTTTCAAGGTTATGCGGTGCACCCTCAGGTCTTGAGGAAAAAGTGTGGAAATGTCTTTCTGGTGTTTGTTGTCAGGGATATCAAACTCACAGTGAATAATTTGTCTTTCTGGAATGATGTGGACTGCAGTTGACCATATGTCCTTAGCCACAAGAAGATGAATTTGAATGTTGGTGTTATCCGTGTTCGAGGTGTGATGATATTTCCTATGCGATTCGATGGCTTCTGAAACTATTGTTTCATTAGTGGTGTGTGTCTTCCATTTCAGTCTGAAAGTTTCTATCAGAGTTTCTATCTGCTTTTTAGTTGTGGCACCTCTGCGTGTGAGGATGTGGTGGGGAGGTAAGGTCATATTAGGGCCGCTGATTGCGGCGTCATTTCCAGCGTGCTCCAAGTGTTTGAGCTCCGATGTGTTGCGGGTATTCTTTACCTGCAGCCCTATTTCTTCCCTCATTTCTAATCGGTATTTATGTATTTCCTTTTGCATCGTTTTGTTGCCATACTCCCCAATATATAAATCAAATTTTAGGTACTCGAAAAATGAGGTCTGGTGCAAGCCTCTGTTCCATTGTGCCCATCTGAAGGCGGTTTTTGCTACCCATGTGCCACAGTTGTATGTATCTGTTTGAAATGTTTCCTTGCTAGTGGCGGTTGTGAATTCATTATATTCTGTAATGGTTATGAAATTTTTTAACCAGGTTTTGAGTGCTGCCTCAATCATATTAATGGTTTCTCTTTCAGCTTTATCTCCAAAGGGATCATATATGTAAGCTTCTATTTTCCCAGGTGATGATGAGCGAATCATTATGAGACGCCAATGTATGTTGTCACACACGCCTATTTGTGTGTGGCCATATTTCTTGAGTCTGCTATTAATGAGTTGTGTGAGTTTTTGGGCCTCCCCTGTCATCTTGAGCATCATGTCTGTAAGGTCCATAGGGGCTATGGTACTCGGGTCCCGTATTTTCATTGCATCACCAACATGAGTTGCATTTAACCACCCCTTTTCTGAAAGGAGTGATTCCGTGGCCATTGTGGTTTCAACTACTGCGTTATCTTCGGTGCTTGCTCCACCGCTTAACAGCTGCTCGGGTTCCGAAATATTATATTGTTTAGTATCGTTATCCTTCTTGTGGTGGGTTTTATATTTCATTATTCTTGAAGGTAAATTCATTTTGGGTTTCTTTGCAGTTTGAGTCCATGTTCTCTCCCAAAGCCATGCCGTTTTGGGGTTTCGAATCATGTATTTCAAGGCGCTCTTACTTATCCCTTTGCAAGCCTTAGGTCTCTTGTGGGCTAGGTGTATTATGACTCTGGGTCCCGGGAAATATTTTTTAGGGTTCAACTTCATTCTGCTGAGTTCCGCCATTATATGAAGAAGCATGATAGTGGGCCCGTAAGTGGTTGTTTGCATTTCCGCTCGTGTTTTAATAATATTTTCCTCACATCTCAAG
>LGRX02027177.1:0-22076 GCA_001247695.2 Cymbomonas tetramitiformis
GGAGACGAAACCATCTTTTATTGCAAGACTTTTGAAAATTATTGCAGGAGGGTTTGAAGAAAGTCGTTTGACTGTTGCACGGCTTCTGTTTCCGTCATGGTTTCACTGCTCGAGATGTCAACTGTATGCGGGTCAGTATTTAAGGTGGTGGTGGTGTTTAACAGAAACACGTCTCGCCTATTTTTGGTGTGTTGCCTACAGATTCTTGAAAGGTTTTTAAGGAGAGGTTTAATCTTGCCACGGGGAACACCTATCGTGTTGAGGACAGTACCAAAAAGAGGAGGGAGGTACCCCATGAGTGTAAGTGCTTTGGGCCATTTCACGGTGCTAATGAAGGGCTTAGAAGCTGCATTGGTGATTGTCGTGTCATGGTGACCGCCATAATAATGCTCAGCACCATTCTGATGATAGGGGGGGTCTTGAGTGGGCCATGGGCACAGCGAAGAAGGAAGTACGTTGTCACTTTCGTTCAGAACTTCATTCCAAATATCAGGGCTGACTCCGGTGTATTCTAGTCTCTTCGTGATTCTGGACTTGGGAAGGACATTGAGGAACCATCTAGCAATCTTTTTCTGTGTAGGCCTCCAGTCAAAGGCTGGTTGAGTATCGTTGGGTGCACTGTCTATAGCTATGATAACGACATCCGAAAAATCATCCTTATAGCATCCGCCACCTGGGAGAACGTAGGGGTCATCACCCGTCCAATAACCATGTGGGATAAATGGAATAGTGTTATGCGGGAATCTGAAAACGAGTTTAAAACCTTTATCAAACCATCTTTTTTGGTTTTTGGGAGACAGTGGAAGAATCCATGTTCCTGAAAATCCGGGTACAGTGTTGGCCGCTTTATGTCCCATTTCCAAGGTAGTCATAACCGCCGAAGATTTGCCCTTATCCTTTCCATCAAAGGGGGGATTTCCGTAAACTATTCTGCCAATGCCTGTTAACGGATCCACGTAGGCATCCCAAGCGAGGCCATCAAAACCGATTTTCCCATGATAACAGAAGGGCCTGAGGGCTTTTTTCATTCTAGTGGTGGGTATGCATCTTCTCGAGTAAATTCTAGGGTGGGCATTTAGTGGGTTGGAGAAAAGTTCACAACCGTTCTTGTCAAGGTTTCTGTCATCCACCAAAATACCTAAGAGGCTTCTTCTTATTGCGTAGCAGTTTTTAGGGTCTCCCGATTCAAACTTACATGCATTGAGTGCTTCATGAATATCGTGTGCCCTATTCGAGTACTCCGCAAGTGAACATGGGACTGCTTTGTTGGAAAGGCGGTGCCAAGCCAAAAGTTTCCAAAACTCTTTCTTTTGGACATATTGGAGTTCGGGATATTTAGTTGTTCCCGTAACATGGTCCACTTCGGGCTTTGCGGTCACAACAATGGTATTCTTTTTTGAACTTGATGGACGGTACATGCTAGCTTCCGGGAGAGCGTGTAAGTATAATTCCTCATTCATTTCCTGTCTTAGGTCAGCAAGTGGAAAAAGTTTCGATGGTTGTGTTCTGATGTATGTGGTACCCTTTCGAGGGTTTAGTAGTTTAGGCTTTTCTGAGATTTCTTCAGCGATGATTTTCCTTAGTTCGATATCTTGGGTTGTTCTAAGATTATATAAACTATCATTATGTCCTGGGCATTCAAGTTGGATGTGTTCGAAGGTGCATTTTGTATTCTGTTGGCAGTAGGGGCAGGTTTCGGACCCGATTTTCCCCAGTTTAAATAAGCGTGCAGGAGAGGCTTGAAGACCCAGGAGTTCTCTACTTCTAGAAGCGGTGAAAGCTTTAGGTGTTATTTTGGAAATATCTTTGGTGGGGGCGGTGTTATTCTCGTTGAGCATTCTCAGGTACTTCCCTTGGGACTGTAGAGTTCTCCAATTATGATAGTGTGAGAGTCGTTGAATTCTTCTGATGTGACTACGGATATCGCCTAAAATAGGGACCTCAAAAAAGAATAATGAGAAGGGTAGTTCCTCGGCAGGGTCGTAGCGGGAGATGTCTAAACAGCCCCCTCTGAATGAAGCTCTTTTAGCAGTACGGTCCACTCTGTCGTGGACTTTGTCATTATTGTGACCCCTAATCCATTTAAGGATGATTTTACTGTGGTCTCCTTCACTGTAGAAGCCAAGTTCTTCTAGCAGTAGGCGAACAGCCTGCACATCTCTGCGATTAGCTTCACGTAGTTTGTCCCGAGCACTCATGGACCTGCCATCCTTTGTTACCGCAGATATTGCTGCCATGGAGTCAATGGCATGTACCATTGGAGTAATAGATTTGAGGAGTTTCTCTTTTTGTTCTGTGAGTAGAAATCGCAGTCCCGCAATTTCAGCAGATGTGCTACTCGGGTTTTGGATATCCTCCTTGATTAGGAGCCCCTGTGCGGAGAAAGTTCTTGAGGGGGGGATATTCATCTTCCGTACAAGTGGCATCCCGTTGTCAAAGTTTTTTATAGCATATGCTGCCCCACTGCATGCTGTTTTCTTTCAAGCAAAAAGGGAACCATCGCTTGCCATATCATAGTCTTCCATTTGTTTGCTCTTTTCGGCGTTGGGGGTGGATTCTTCTTCCGAGTCGCTGGGGCAGCTGTATTCACTTTCTTCCTCCGCAGTTTTGTTTTTCATTCTGGCAATAATGGTTTCATACTGTCTGTCTGAGATGTAATCATAGTGTGAGTTGATATCACTAACTGTAGCAAGGACAGAAGAGGGCGGGTCCATATGGTCATTATATTCAAAAATAGAACCTGCTGGAATTAGGATGCAACCGTCATTGGTGATGCTATATTCAAAGTCGTATTGAAGACTGTTGGTACCTTTGATTCTGACAAAGACATTAGGGTTTATGGCATTGTTACTGTATTCTGTATATTGTATTGACATGGCCTCCAAGTCAATATTGGTAATGTGAATAAGGGAGATGGAATTTCGGTCACCATTTCCTTTCCAATGAAATTCACCCGTGTCGGGGGGTACTATGTTGTCTCTATATTGTTTCTTGACATATCTAGCCTGTGGGTCCAGATCTGCAGGGTTTTGAAGCATTTCCTTTTCGATTTCGGTTAGCCACCCAGGGGGTCTACTGCCATTCAGCCTGAAAAAACATTTACTTTCTTGCCAGTTTTTTAACATTCCACCGCAGGGAGTTAGAAAGGAACCTGTGTGCTTGAGGTTGTATTTTTGTATTGCGGAGGTAACATTCCTCGACATGTAGAGTTGTCTGGGAAGGGTGGTGATTAATGTGGTTTCACCCGCTTCATTTTCAGGGTAATTTTTAGAGTCAATCGCGTATCCAAGTTTTGCCATAATGTGACCTGTACGCCTAAACCAGTTAAAGCGTTTGTCTTTAGTATGACTGTAGGTTGCATAGTGTGATAGGGGAAAACCCGAGATAACATTTTTACCCATTTCGTTGTTCATGTTTTGAATTATTATTTTAAGCCATAGATTGCTATTTCTACGGTATAGTGAGATGAGGTGGGGATCAGTGATACGGTACGTGTGGTTGTGTTGCCAATATTCGTGTTCATCCGCAGAACACAGGGTGTTCATAGTTTCGGTGATACACGACGCGGTTACAACATCAAAGACACTATCAATACCGTATCCGCCTTGGCAGACTGCTGTCCAGATTATTTGGTGATTGGTGTCAACTGGGCAGCCCAAATATTTAATTATAAACGAAGCTATCATTTTGTCTAATTCAATTGCGACATTCTTTGAGGAGTTGGCAATTGCTGAGGTAACTTTAAGGGGGTATGCCATCCTCGGAACTACAACCGCATTTATAACATATCTTAGCTGGTGTAGAGTCATGTATTGCAGTTGGATGGATGTGAGAGTAGATTTAAGTCTGTCGATAAGGATTTCCGCCTGTTTGTCCCATTCCCCATTTAGTGCAAACCATACTCCGAGATATCTGTTTACCTCTTTGCTGTTGGAGAAATCGAGGAATTCTGGTGACTCAGGGGGTATCCATTTCGAATCAATGGAAGGACTTGAGTCATTTGTATTGGGCTCCAGGTGACCCCCTGAGATGAGTAAATCATCGGACGGGTCATATCGCGTTACTGTTTTGCCCTGAGGTTTAATGCGCTTTCTGTAAGAGTATTTGGATTTCTTAACATTGATGGGAATACCAATGAAGCTCATAAATTCATTAACTATACCTAGCATGTCTTGAACTTCGTCTTTAGTTTTCCCCACGAGAATGATGTCATCACAAAAGAACCGTGCAAAGATATTTAAAGTGGTGTCCTTTTCTAATAGGTTTTGGAAGGGAGGAATAACATTATTTCTTGGTTTGTCTGGTCTATGGCGTTCCGAGCTCAGTTCATATCCATATGTGGATCCTGTCGGGTTTACACCGTTTGCTCTTTTTGCTAACCAAATTGCCAGAATGTCCATAATGGCTACAAACCTTAGTGGGCTCAAACCTTCTCCCTGAGGGACTCCACATTCTAGGGACCATTCATCCGTGAGGCCTTCTTCAGTGAGTACCATTCTAGAGGCATCATTAGTAATGTCCGAGATGATGTTGATTATTTGTGATGGGAGTCCCAGCTTTCTCAGCGCTAAATTGCTCATCCAGAATTCAGCTCTGTCAAATGCTTGTTTGAGGTCCAAGTAAACTACGTGGAGGTCTTTGTCGTATCTATTGGCATCCGAAATTACTTCATTCAGAATTTGAAGTGAGTCATCTATGTTTTTATTCGGAAGAAACGCATCTTGAATGGGAAAGAGAATTGGGTGAGTGTTAAGTATTGTTTTGAGACGGTTAGCAATTATTGTGTTAAATAGTTTAAGACCCGTTTCCAACATTGTGAGGGGTCTAGAGTTATCTATTGTACATGGTGCAGAGGGATTTTTAGGGATTGGAAGGATGACTCCAGATTTTGTACTCTTTGGAAATTTCCCAGTTATAAGAATGTGGTTAAAAAGTGAGACAGTAACCTCTTGAAAATTCTCTGGGCCCTTGATCCACTGCGAGTATCTCATTCCTGAGGGTCCTGGTGCTGTGGAGATACCACAGTCCGAGTATGCTTGTTGGAGTTCTTTGTGCGTGATTTCTGCCAGTAGTCTAGCAGCGGCCGTATCGGGGATTATAGGGCTGTCCTTTAGAATGTCAGTGAGCCACTGTGGGAGTTCATCTGGCTCGTTCGGGTTAGTAGAAAATAGTTTTTTATTTTTGTATTCATCTAGTGTTGTGTTTAGTCTTTCTGTCTTTGTCTCAGGTATCTTTCCATCACTACCTGGGGTAGCGGCTGCACCTTTTTCAGTAGGTTTCATCTTTCCCATAACTGTGTCTAGAAACCTCGAAAGGTTAGTTGAGAAAAGATGCTGCAGGGCTTCCTTTTCTCGGAGATTGCGTCGTTCAATGTCTGTGTCTCTGCTTTTCTGAAAAGCATTTCTGATTATTACATAATTTTCATGCAAACGTGATCCCCATGTGGCTGCCGTTTCATTGTGTTTGGGTTTGAGCGAGGTAAAAGGTAGCGTGCGGGCAGCCTTTTTGGCTTGCTTAGGAATGTTGCTTGCATGAGTTCTTGTGTCCAAATATTTGATGATGCGGCGTACTGTGTTTAGCCATTTGTATATATAGTTAGATATTGCTGATGGTTTTTCAGACCTCCCAGCTATGTTCAGATTCTTGGTGCCAAAGGCGTCACTTGCCGCCTGATGTGCCAATTTGTGCAGGGTATCCCATGTCGCGTCAGGGTGCATTTCCTTGAGGCCAGTGCCGCCGTTTCTAGTTGCTTCCGATCCATTTTCCATTTCAAGTGTGCTATGTAGTCTTTCAGTGTAAGACCCAGCCTGTAGCGTATTGGAATAAATGGGCGGTGCAATCTATTTTTTCCGAATGCATCTCAGATCCGTACAGGTTCCAGAATTTAGCAGGCATATGGGGTTGTAGGAGAATATTCCAGCTGGTCATGTGCTCATCTGTGTTGGATTTCGTGATTTTCTTAACTTCCAGTGAGCTGAATGACAGGTGTCGTTTGAGATAGGCATTAACATCTTTCTTATTTAAAAGGTGAGGCGACCCTATATGCCAGATGTTATCTTTGTCGTTATGGCCTAAGTTGAGACCACCTTCCGGCATCCCCTTTCCTCTAGAGAGTAGGTGAGCTGCATGCCATGGGCTATTAAGGTGAATCCACCATTCCTTGGGTTTGTTGTGCCATTTTAGACATTGTTCTATATTGTCTGCCTCTTTATTTTTAGCTATGAGCTTACTCACTGTTATGGGGCTGCCGTCAGTATTATCCCGTTTAAGATCAAGATCAGTGGTGTCACCCTTAATGGTGCTGATAGCGGTTCTAGCTTTGTTTTTATTGATGCACGCGTGCACGAGTTCGTTTGTGCTGTATCCGTTTGCTTCGAGAAGTCCTACAATATCTTTCCTGTTTATTTTCCTTTTTGTACCCTTATTTTTGTTTGTCATTCTAATTGGGTACCCTGGGTACTCATCATGTGTGGTTTCCTTGGCACCATTAAATCTAGGTGTTGGCAAAGTTGTATCGGTGGAAATCTCCGGTTTGGTGTCGATTTGAGGGAGCTTAAATTCAGCCCATACTATCCCGTGGTCGGAGATGATATAAGGGTTTTCCTCCGTCCATCCTGTTTTAACGGTCATTTCTGCCATAGCTGTGTTGGCCATGATATGGGTGAGTTTTGCTTTTGAGTTTTTGGATATGACATGTGTGAAAATTTCCGTGTTTGGATTACGGTCCATTATCAGTTCATTAAGGGAGCATCTGTCATTGTTGAAATAGGTTAAAAGATGCTTATTCTTTTCGACATGCTCTTGATACGACATGTAATTTCCACCTGACACCCGCTGATTTGGGGTAATGGTGCAGTTTTTGTCACCTATCTCTACGTAGGCCTTTTTTGGATTATTTCCTGCCCTCCCTGCCCAGTCAGTAAGTGTGTCATATAATTCCACTTGTTCCTCTACTAGTGTAGCATCATTCATATAACCGCTGGCTATGTAGAGCTCAAAACCGTTATTTCCTGAAAATTTGGTCATTACTGCTCTCTTTGCATCTCCATCGATTGTGGTGACCGAGGTGGATAGTGGCAAACTTTTCGGATTCCATAGGATCATGGAACCAATGGAAGCTCTTTCATTTACATGAGACGTGCGAAATTGGATTCCTTTTTGTGTCATTAGGGTTTTGATTAATGCAAGGTTTTCAGTATTTACCTTGGTTTCTGATATACATATTATATCAGCCCGTCCGTCAATTAAAAGATTGCAGATTGTTTCTAATTTGATTAAACTGTCTTTATCTTCTTTGTGGTGTCGGAGGCCTCTCATATTCATACCCATTATAATCAAATTGTTAGAGTGTTGTGCTAGTTGTAGTTTAGTGAGTCGGTCTATTTCTTCTGACTGTCTCATGGCGTTTTTGTGTTTTGCTTTTTGTAGTATGCATCTGCCATCTGCGTCATAAATGTTCTCGATATCAAAGATTTTGTTTGTGCATTTGGTTTTACGGATTATTCTCTTTTGTTTATGAGAGTGTTTCCTGCGGTATCCATATGTGTGAGGTTCACAGGAAGGCTTTCCTTTGCCTGAGATGAGGTGATTATACGCAGTGTGGGTGGATTTACAGTCTTTGTGCTCAGAATTTGGCTTTGTTGGATGTGCATCAATTTTCGGAAGGTGGGTTCTCAGTGATTGTCGTATGGTCGAAATGGCTTTGTCATTTTCGTGTTTGGTTATCCTGGCTTCTCTGCCCGTTTGTGGTAGAATTCTAATGTTTAGGTTTTCAAGTTCGTATAGTAGGTCTCTGTTTAATTGTGCTGCTGAGAAGAATTTAGTGTTGTGCAGGATGTGACAGACTTTGTGGGCTAGTGTAAAATTGAAAACCCCCATGTTATTCGGGTGTACTCCCAGTTTCAAGGTTATGCGGTGCACCCTCAGGTCTTGAGGAAAAAGTGTGGAAATGTCTTTCTGGTGTTTATTGTTAGAGATATCAAACTCACAGTGAATAATCTGTCTTTCTGGAATGATGTGGACTGCAGTTGACCATATGTCCTTAGCCACAAGAAGATGAATTTGAATGTTGGTGTTATCCGTGTTCGAGGTGTGATGATATTTCCTATGCGATTCGATGGCTTCTGAAACTATTGTTTCATTAGTGGTGTGTGTCTTCCATTTCAGTTTAAAAGTTTCTATCAGAGTTTCTATCTGCTTTTTGGGTGTGGCACCTCTGCGTGTGAGGATGTGGTGGGGAGGTAAGGTCATATTAGGGCCGCTGATTGCGGCGTCATTTCCAGCGTGCTCCAAGTGTTTGAGCTCCAGTGTGTTACGGGTATTCTTTACCTGCAGCCCTATTTCTTCCCTCATTTCTAATCGGTATTTATGTATTTCCTTTTGCATCGTTTTGTTGCCATACTCCCCAATATATAAATCAGATTTTAGGTACTCGAAAAATGAGGTCTGGTGCAAGCCTCTGTTCCATTGTGCCCATCTGAAGGCGGTTTTTGCTACCCATGTGCCACAGTTGTATGTATCTGTTTGAAATGTTTCCTTGCTAGTGGTAGTTGTGAATTCATTATATTCTGTAATGGTTATGAAATTTTTTAACCAGGTTTTGAGTGCTGCCTCAATCATATTAATGGTTTCTCTTTCGGCTTTATCTCCAAAGGGATCATATATGTAAGCTTCTATTTTCCCAGGTGATGATGAGCGAATCATTATGAGACGCCAATGTATATTGTCACACACGCCTATTTGTGTGTGGCCATATTTCTTGAGTCTGTTATTAATGAGTTGTGTGAGTTTTTGGTCCTCCCCTGTCATCTTCAGCATCATGTCTGTAAGGTCCATAGGGGCTATGGTACTCGGGTCCCGTATTTTCATTGCATCACCAACATGAGTTGCATTTAACCACCCCTTTTCTGAAAGGAGTGATTCCGTGGCCATTGTGGTTTCAACTACTGCGTTATCTTCGGTGCTTGCTCCACCGCTTAACAGCTTCTCGGGTTCCGAAATATTATATTGTTTGGTATCGTTATCCTTCTTGTGGTGGGTTTTATATTTCGTTATTCTTGAAGGTAAATTCATTTTGGGTTTCTTTGCAGTTTGGGTCCGTGTTCTCTCCCAAAGCCATGCCGTTTTGGGGTTTTGAATCATGTATTTCAAGGCGCTCTTGCTTATCCTTTTGCAGGCCTTAGGTCTCTTGTGGGCTAGGTGTATTATGACTCTGGGTCCCGGGAAATATTTTTTAGGGTTCAACTTCATTCTGCTGAGTTCCGCCATTATATGAAGAAGCATGATAGTGGGCCCGTAAGTGGTTGTTTGCATTTCCGCTCGTGTTTTAATAATATTTTCCTCACATCTCAAGAGGTGTCTCATTATGTAATATGTCATAATTATGCTGCCGCTTATAGCTTTATCTATTTTTATTTCCATTTAAAATATATTTCAAACCATGCTGGGCTTACTATAAGATACATATATTGTGTTGAGTTAACAGCCCTTTCGGTCCATACCAGATTGAAGGTATGCTTTTTTAAGTTTTTCTTCCACCGCGTTAGATTTGCAATATATCGCTGTATTCTTTCCGAGCACCGTATTGGTTTATCTGTGGCCCGCTTGGCTACACTCCGCGTGTCTCTTATAAGACCAGTGCGCACCTTGTTTCCCCCATTCCCGTGGCTTCTGAGCATTATTGTGCTCTCCGTGTTACGCGTTACACCCACTTGTTGCCTCCCCTCAGATACCATATCGTTTATTTGGGCATTCCTCTTTCGCACATGGTTTCGTATATGTCCTCGGGTCCCTTCCCTAAAATTTTTTGGTTCTAGGCTCTTTTTTGCAAAATTTCGATTTTTAGCGAATTGTGCCTCATGCAATTCGCTTCCGGTCCAAGGTTGTCCGTTTTCCTTTATTTTTTCCCTACTATCCCTTATTGTCATATATAAGCATTGTGTGAAATATTTTCGCCCAATTTTACTCCTACGCACCTCTACCCGTCCCATATTCCCTAGGTATCGACTCGAGAGGTTAGGGTTTCCTATTATTTTGGTGCTTATAGCCGCCTTTCCCCCTAGAATCATGTGTTCGTGCCCTCGGGTCTCTCGTAAAATTATTTCATCATTACTATTAAGGTGTATTACATTCGGTTCTAAGTTGTTTAAACAACAAGCTAAGTTCGCCGTGACCCGCTTCAGGTTAGCAGCAAGCCGCTTCGGAAAGTATGTGAGTTTATTTGGGCTTTCCGCGGTCCAAACAAGTTGCCGTATCAAAGTTTCATACATGTGTGTTATGTTCACATGAAAGTGTGTCAAGTTATCAGTCTGATATATGTTATCAGACTGCCGCGTTAAGTTAACACATATGTGTATTAAGTTGACATACTGTTGCCTTAAGTTAACAGCCTGCCGAGTTCGGTTTGAGGATTGTTTTCTTAAGCTATCAGAGGTGTATATTATGTTAACAGACTGTATTGTCACACTACCAAACCAGCACTTATTAGTGGCATAGAAACTAGTTAAGTTACTAACATTTTTGGTGACTTCTATGTATCTGTTTGAAAGGTTTACCGTACTGTTTATTTTCCAACCCAACAGGTGTTTAACTATATCTATGACCTTATTGTTGAGCTGGTTAGTACTGCCCTCCGCAGTGAGTGTACACTCAGTATGTCTCACCAGTCTGGTGGGTGTGCTATCAGTTGACTTGTGAATTTTCAAAGACAGGGTGAGAAAGTTGGAGATCAAATTGAGCAGGGCAAAAAATAAACTGACACTACTGGCTTGTTTAAGTCGATTGTAAGCAGAGGCAGCACAATTCTGAGTTGGAAGAGAAATGCAGGTGTGTGCTGGAGAATTAGCATAAGATGGAACTGAGTGAACAGCTCTGGGATGCCGTGTGAATGTTTTACGGCTATCACTAAAAGAAAGAAAAAGAAAAAAGAAAAAATGTGACTCTTCCTACTGGAAGCGTGATATTTGAAGGTGCACAGCTGTTACGCCTGCCCCTAGTCACATGCACAATCAAGGCGGCTTCTTACTGTTTTTTAGAGCCTTCTCCTTCTCCGACCTGCTGTGTGAAATCAACATCTTGGCAGCCCATTCCACCGCGATGCTACTGATTTTCTTGAGGAGGGCCTCCGCTTCCTTCTTGTTGAAGCCGAGGTGTTGCGTGAGAGCCCTTGCGTTGTGTTCATATACCGACCCCGTGGTTCCGAAAACCATCGGGTGAAAGAACACTTTATAGCCTTTGGATCTGAGTAGCTCCATAAGGGGCTCATACTTGTTGAGTTTATCGTGAAGGGACACATACCAGCGAGTGTCCCACGTGAAGGCCACCTCTATGAGGTGGATTTCTCCCACATCCTCCCTGTGGGTGTTTTCCGGCCTGCCTGGGGGGGCGTCCCTGACGTCCTCTGCACCCTTGATCATGACAATATCCACAAAGTGTGGTATGTCGTCTGGGGGGTCCTTCGCCCCCGGGTGGTCCCTTCCGTCCCTACGGCACTGACCCCTTCTGAGTACAAAGTCCGGTATCGGGCGGGTACATTTGTTAGTCCCGTCGAGCCCAGCGTGGTGCGCGATCCAGATCGGACTGGCGCCCGTTCGTCCCTTCCTGATCGCTTCGTAAAGGGTCCTTGCCACTTCGTTGTGCCTGGCTGTGGCCATGTTCATGCTGGTCTCGTCTTTGCATCCAGCCAGCCTGTGTGCCGGAGTGTCCCTCCTCCCGCAGAGGGCGCAGTCCGGGACCGGATATTTGTTCGGCCATATGAGGTGCTTCCTGGCAGTCGTCATGAGGACCCCAAACCGGCACCTTAGAATCAGGGACCTGAGCGTCGGTGGAGTAACCTTCCAGAAGTGATTGGATATTCCTGGTATCGACTTGTCCTGGAGAATTTCCCGCGGGGGCTCCTCCAATCTTCTTCCCATGTGTGTCTCGACTGCGGCAGCGTCTGCGTGGCTTGTGGCGGCCCTGTCTCCGTTTCTCCGGTGCATGGCCTCCCGGTCCCTGTTTCTCTTTCTTTTTCTCTCTGGGGCCGCCTCCTGGTAGGCGTCTATCGCTTGTTGTGGAACGTCCGTCAGGTTCTGGAGTTCCGACTCTCCCAGGTCCATCTCCATCATCGAGCGGCACAGACCGTCAATTGGGTCCTCACGTTCTGCCTCCTCGATCGCTTGCATCATCTCTCTGTCTGGCGAGTTCATGGCCCCCCTCTCGCCCATGTCCAGAGGCGGCCCCCGCGTCTCATCGAATTCCCAGAGTAGGTCCCACTCGTCCTGAGTGGTCACTTGATCCCGCGGGTGTACCTGTTCCTGGTCGCCCGGCTCCCGTCGCTCCGGCGGGTCGCCCTGGCTCCAGGGAGCGTGCTGGAGTTCCTCCAGGAGCATCGGCTCCTGGAGATTCTCCCCTGGTGTCCCCATTTCCACGTTCTGTCGGCCCCGGTCGGGGCCTTGGGCTGGCCCTGGGGCGCCGGTCGTGGGGTTCTCTGTCATAGAGCCCTCTACTGAGAGAGCTCCCTCCCGATTTCCCCTGCCGGGTGTTCCCCATTCTTCCCACGGGCTGCTCGGGGGCTGTAGCCATTTTCTCACTGACCTGTGCTGTGTCGCTTTTAGTGCAATCCTTTCTGCCACATACCTTTCCACCGCCCCCTCCCCTTGCAGGGGCCTCATCGATTCACCATCTCGGGCATTGGCCACGAGCGTGTACATGGTCCTGTTGTCCCATGGGTCAATTTGGGTGGTGCCCTCCTGGTTTTCTGCTGCCTGTTTGGCCGCCTCATCTGCCTTGTCGTTGCCCTTCACCCCCGTGTGGCTTTTGACCTTCCTGAGTGAGACCTTCGTTCCCTGGCTGTTATGCTGTTCGACCAGGGAGAGTATATCCTCAAGCAAATCCCTGTGTCTGTGGCCCTCCATCGTGTGGGGTCTGGATAACATGTTGAGTATTTGGTACATACTGCAGAGGCTGTCCGTGCAGATTGCTATCTCGCCCGGTGTTGTGCATTCTCTGGCCCTGAGTGCCGCGTGGATCGCCAGGAGTTCCGCCCTGTTGATGGTGAGGTGTCCACCCGTCGACCACGTGCCCCTCCAAGTTCTGGGGTTTTCATCCCCTCTGGGGTCCCAGTAGGCCGCTCCCACTCTATGTAACCCCCCTTCTTCCTCCGGGTCCAGTCGCGATCCATCCGTATAGAGGAACGAGGTTGCATCCCAGGCTTTGTTGATTTTCTCTAGGGTTCTGGAACGTCCGGTTTTGTGCTTAATGGGACACGTGGGGAACCTCTCCCTTACTTCCGTGTGTCCCCTGTCCCTGTCTTGTCTGCTGAAGAGCATGGGAGTGCGCTCCATTGCTTTTAGCCATCTGGCCCTCGAGTCCTCTTTGATCTTGTCCAAAGGCCATGCCGTGTTCGCCGCATGGTACTCCGTGATCGTGACCTCGGCGAGTCCCCTGTCGCGCCATGTTTGTCTCATGGCCCTCGCCGCCTCCGGGGTGCGGTCTTCCTTGGGGACCTCACCCCCTTCGTTCCCCCATCCCTGTCTGCGCGACATGCTCGGTATTTCCCATTTTCTCATCGGGTGAGGGTCGAAGATCATGTCGTATTGACTAGTGTTCTCCATCGCATTTTTGACCGCCGCCATGTCTGACACTGCGTCCGAGGTGTGGACCTTCGGGTTGGCCGGCCTGAGGTTCCGAATCGTGTGGTACTTACGGACCGTGCAGTACGTGCTGCGCTGCAGGGCCTTCCCGACTAGTTCCGCTGCCCCTTCTGGGTCCGGGCAGAATTTTTGCCATCCCTCTGCGTTGGCAACAACTAGGATCCTAACTCCCCAGTTGCTGTAGTCCTTCTTCGTGACGCCTGATACTGTGGTGCCTCCCCAGTGGTCTGGGGGAAGGAACGTAAAGCTTTTTCTTGGGATCACCCCAAATTCATGTATCCTAGTATCTCCATACCTCCTGCAGTATGCCTTGGCTGGCGTTCTCGTCCAGGCCGGGTAAATTCCTACCCCCAGTACCGGGGTTTTCGCCATGGTGGACATCAGGGCCTCCTGAAGCGCTTTGTCTAGGTCTGCCGCTGTGTACTCCGGATTGAACTCGAAGGCGCCCAGTTCTCCCCATTGGGTGTCCCATGCAGACCCTTTGGATCCGAAAATCTTGTCCCTGTCGAACTTGGAGCAGTATGTCGCCGTGTGGCTGTGTACGTTGAGCGGCGACGCGAATATCTCCGCCTGGATCCCGAAGGCCTCCTGGAGCGCTTGCATAATTTCTGGAGGGAGCGTCCAGTGATTTTGCAGTGCAGTTTTCTTGACTTCCTCCTCCTCTTCGCAGGAATATCTTTTGAGCAGGAGGACCACTTCTGTGGCGAATCCGTGGACTGTGCCCAGCTGTGGCTCCCGCTCCTCGAAGGACCGCCGTCGCTCTTCCCCCGCCCTTGTATGGGTCTGATCTGCGCTGTCCGTGCCCGCCGCGGCCACATATCTGTCGTAGAGCCTATCGAGTACCTCTTCTTTGAGGGCGCCTACCATCTTGCCCCGCTCGTCGTGCGCGAACACGTGGTGCCTGCCTGTCTCTGTCGTGAGCGTGCACTTGCCCGAGGGTGCTGCGTCCCAGTCTGGGTTAAAGGGTTCAGTGTCTATGTTGAGCTCGGTGACCCCCGGCCAGTAGTGGGCATGCCTCGTGGGAGCTCCTGACAGCGGTTCTCTTTCTGTGGGTCTCCGAGCCTGCTGTGCTTCCCGCTCCTTGTTGTGGAACGTGTCGGTCTCTCGTTCGGCTCGGCTCGGGTTCATTCTCGCAATTCCTCCTGTCAGCAGTGTGTCCTCTTCGACCCATGTCTCCCCTTGTGGGCGAATTGGCCCAAGCAGGTATTCCCTGCTTCCCCAGTGCGTCCTGACCGCTAGGATTGTGGTGCTCTCGGACGCCTCAACGGCCTGGGGTTCCTCCTCCGTTTCTTCGAGCACTTCCGGGTCATTGGCAACCGTCGGGCCAGCGCCTACCGAGAGCTCCATGGTGTCGATCCTCCACCACCTGTTCCTGCTCCGGCAGTCATTAACAGGGGGGTGCGTTGCCCATGCGACCTGTTCACTGCTTACGAGGTGCGTGGTCATCAGCCTAACCGCGTCTCTCGGGAATCCGATTTTGGCCGCATGCTGGAACAACTCCCCCGACCTGACATCTCCTTTGGACAATTGAGCGAGGACCCATGTCCTCAGCATCATGATCTGCGCCGCGGTCCCTTTCCATTTCGTGCCTCTGCCGTCTTCCAGGCTAACCTTTGTGACCCGGTGGGGGCTTGTTTCCCTCTGGGGCGTCTGCGCAGGCGGATTCGGCCTGGGTCTGATCTCCTCGCTCTCCACCGTGGCCTGGGGGCTTTGTATGATCTGCCTGGTCCTTTTCTCACCGACCTTCGGGAGCTCCCGGGCGTGCCTGGGGGTTGCTGGCACCGTGTTTGCCTGGGTCTGCCTGGTCGGGCTCCTCCTGACTTGCATTGGCCCCGCGCCGGCCTCTTCCTGGATTTCGTCATCCACCTCCTCGAAGGAGATTGGGTCATGAGTCTCTCCCTCCCCGTGGAACACGTGGTGGCGCTCCCGTTGTTCCAATTCTCCTATGCGCGCCATGATTGGGCCTCTCATGGCTTCCCTGTATCCCTTGGAGGTCGTAGCTTCTCCGCCCACCGGGGGCCCATGCAGCCCGATCCAGGACTCCCACTTCTCTCCTGTGGTGGACCTATTCCATTCCTGCCACTTGTCAATCATGTAGCACACCCAGACGCCGCATTGGTATCCGTCCCGTTGGGGTGCGACCCCCATGTTGGAGACCGTTACGTTGACCGGCGGCCATCCCGGCGGTCCTGCCCACTGTCTCAGCGCAGTCAATAGGCGCGTGTCTTCCCCCCCCATTGGGTCGTAGAGGTAGATTGAAACACCGGTGTCCTCATTTTTTCCGAATAGGAGCACATTCCAGTGGCTGCCGTCGCAAGTCAGGACAAAGGAAAATCCCTCGTCCCGGACCGTTTCCATCGTGTTGCGCATCTGCGCCTCGTATTGTTCCGACTGCTCGAACTCGGTTCCGTTGAGGGCATCCGCAAGTTTCGTTTGGTGCATCGACACTGTGTCCAAGCCTGTCGTGCAGAGGCTGTGGGTTTCCACTTGTATGGAGCTAAGCCACGCCTCCCTGCCTCTGGTGTCCGAGAAGACCCCTTCCGTCCTGTGCCTGGGGGTGCCCTCCCCCCGGGGCTCATTCCCTCTTCTTCCTCCCCCCTTCAGGAGGCTGTCCGCATGGGACCCCTCAGAGCGGTTTCTCCTCATCGCCCTCCTGCTGTCCATCGCCTCCTTCTCGGTGAGTCTTGCTCCAGCTCTGGCTGCGTGTCGCAGGTCTGAGAGGAATTTTTCCGCCTTGGGTCTCACGCCTACGGAGTCCATTATCATGACTCTACCCCCCGGGTCCTCAAGCAGGGTGGGTCTGACTCCAATATCGTGGCATTTAAAGGCGTCTTCGTGGTCTTCTTCGTCCTTGGCGCAATAACCTGTCGCCATTTGTTTTAAGGCGTTTTTGGCTTGCATGGAGGTCGGGGGGGGTCCTCTTCTTCCTGCGTGCCACAGCGATCGCGGGCCCCATTTGGATTGAGTGGGGTGGAAGCCCTCTTCCCAAGTGGTTAGTTCTTCCCCTTCGGTCGACTGGGGTTCTGCCAACCTTTGGAACCCTAGAGCGTTGTGTGCCTCTTCGGACGGCATAAACTGGGGTTTGAGGGTGAGGTTCTTCGGGTTGTCCCAGAATCGCGCGTCGTTGGGCTTGTCAGCGAGCGCTTCGCATATATATGGGTACAGCATGAGCATGAAGGCTCGCATGCGCCCTTGAAACCTGGCGGGGACTTTTGTTTTTGCTTCTCTGAGGCTGCACGCACGGGTGCCCCCCTTCGCCACATAAAACCCCTCCTCCACGAAAGGGAGCAGAGGCAGCAGCGTGGTCAGACTAAGCGGAATTTCCTCCTGGTCATTGACTGAGTAGATCTTCACGCTCTCCTCACCCGTGTCCTGGTCAACGACCGTTCTGTGTCTGCCTTCGAGCGCACTCGGGAAGGGCTTCCGAACCGCGTTCGCAAGTTTGGAGATAACCCCGTGCTGGGTGTTAATCAGGTCCGCCAGTAGCGGTCCAGATCCTGTGAGCAAGACTTGGTGCTCACGTAGCACCGCAAGTTGCCGGGCTGTGCAGCACCTGTCGAGTTCCCCAGTTCTGACCGTACCGTCCACCTGTCCCTGTCTGCGGTTGTAATGATACCTGACCAGCCCCCTCGTGGTGGCACCAAGTTGAGAGGTCTGCTTGACATGAAAGGCCTCACTTTCCCTGAACACCTCTCTCGGCCTTTCTCGAAGGTCTTCCCTGGTGGCGGTGGCCATCTGCAGGGCGCTCGCCACACTTTGTGCGTACGTGGCCAGCAGTGGTGTGTGCCCAAGCCCGTAGGAGGTTTTCGGGAGTGCCGTGTAGCAATTAGCGGTGCCTCTTGGCAATCCATTAAGGAGTTTGTATGCCCCACCGATAATCGCGTCTAGGTCCTCGATTTCCTTGGTAGAAAAAATCCCTAAGGGAAGGGCATATCTAAGCTGTCCTATAATTGCCGAGCGGAGGACTTCCTCCTGCTGTCCGCTCGTCAGAGGGGAGTGGAGGAGCGCCTGTATCCTTTCCCTTGCCTGCAGAAAGGAGGCTTGCTTTTGGACCGTCCAGTCCCCCGAGAGGGCTACTTGTATCCCAAGGTACTTGTATGGGTCATCCGGGTGGAGGTACGGGAATCCATGCTTGCCTACCCTGGGGGTGCGCATGGTGACATCCTCGTATGTCTCCTCAGGGATCGGAGACCCTTCTTCGTCCGTTCCCGTGATTCCGCATTTGGTCTTGTTGATTCGAAGTCCACTCCAGTTGGAGTAGAGCTCCAGCTTCCTGACTTGCACTGCCAGTTGCGTTGCCGACTCCGCGATCAGGGCGAGATCGTCCACATATGCCGCCGAGGAAGTGCGAATTGGTTTGTCCGAATCCGTGAGGCGGTGCAGATACCCCTTGTTGCCCGCCTTGAGCCAGCGTAGTAGGGGTTCCAAATAGAGAATAAAGAGAAGGGGGCTCAGCGAGTCTCCCTGCACTAGTCCCCTTTTGACCATGAGGGGCTCCGAGTTGTGGTGCTCTATCTTTGAGGCCATCCTAAAAGGTGACCTGTGTGCCTCCCCCCCGTAGAGGTCTGCCACCACTCTGACCGCGTCCTCCGGGATCCCCAGGTACTTCATGGTGTGCTGGAGTCTGTCATGCTCCACCGACCCGTAGGCGTTCTCGAAGTCCACGTAGAGAACACGCAGTTGGCTGTGGGACAGTTTGCTGTCCTCGATAACATGCTGCAGTCGAAGGAGCTGGTTGATCGTGCTTCTGTGTTTCCTAGAACCCATCTGCTCTTGGCTGTGGATACTGTTTACCTCGCAGAACGTGGATAGAACATCCGTGACCATTGCCGTATAAAGCTTGAGAATTGTGCGGAGAAGCCCTATGGGCCTGTAATTGGAAAACACAGAGGTGTCCCCTTTCTTATGTAGGTAGACGAAGGTGCCCGACTTCCATGTGCCTGGGGTTATCCCCGCTTTCCACATCGCCCTCATGAGCGAGAAGAGAAATTCGTGGAATTCCTCCGGCATAGCCTTGAGGATTTCATTTGGTACCGCATCCGGGCCGGCTGCCTTCCCGTTGGGGAGCCGTTTGACAATTTGTCTGTAGAGTTCAATAGTGAGCCTGCTCCCCAGCTCCGTCTTCCTCGGTCTTTGCCCCGGTTTCATGCTATCCGGGGCTTCCGCCGCCCGCCATGGCATCTCTTCGTCCAGTTGGTCCGTCCTGGGGTGTTCGAAGCAATATGGGTCCGAGTGGGCCATGTGCCCCGAAAAGGCCTCCGCGGTGGCCACCGCCCCGACCGCCATTTTGTTGTTTCTGTCCCATATCCCCAAGGTTCTTCCTTTCGGGAGTGCGTCGCGGTCTCTGAAGACGAACCTGTGGGCTGACTTTTTCATGCGATAGTAGTTACTACGGAATTTCTGGACGAATGTCTCCCAGGTTTCGGCTTTGTGGTCTTTGATAACGGACTTGGCCTCCTGCCTGTACCTGCTCATCTCAGACTCCGCCCACCAGTGGGGGTCTTCCGGCTCCGCACACGTGTCAGGTCTGCCCTTCGCCGTGTCCCGTGGCTCCTCCATGGCTTCCTCTAGCAGTGCCGCGCTGGGGGTTTCCCCTGTTGCCCTCTCTATCGCAAGCATCTCCTGTAGGACCGCCGCTGCCTTCAGCGCTTTATCACGCTTCCTGAATTTGGCTTTTGGTAGTCTGACCCCTGTGTTGGGGTCCCTGGTGACCTTGGGCTTGCACCTGACGGTTTCAAGGGGGATCTCCACGGCCCGCATGGCTTGCTGAAGAACCCCATCAACTGCCTTCCCGGCCTCATCAATTCTTTCCCTGGCGTCCGGGCTTCCCCTTTCCGCCGCGTCGACCGCGTTTTCGATCACTGTCTTGAATTCATTTTCCCTGAGACTCGGTTGGAGCGCCGAATCTATTGCCGCCTTCATTGAGCGTTGCAAGGCTTTGGAGATCGGGAATTGATATTTCGTGATCGGGTCGGGTTTCGCCTGCTCCTCCACTATCGGTGTGGTCGTGTGAAGCTTCCACAGCGGCACCGCCGCCACTGCCGCTTGGTGGTCGCTGCAGTGCCTGTGTGCCCTGGTGTCGATCGGGTGCCGTTCGTCAGCGATCCGCTGAAGCTCTTCTGACGCTAACCATCCATCGATTTTGTGGTCCCCAAACGTGGGTCCTTGCGGGCAGCTGATCTCTGCAAGGCCCGCCCGGTCAGACATCCCTCTCCATGCACGGTGTTCTATCCCGTCTTGCTCTCTGGGGATCTCCGCGACGTTGAAGTCTCCCCCCACCACCATGTGCTCCCCCTTCCTGGAAGCCGCTGCGGCCTCTCGGGCTATGTAGTCACGGATACACGTCCTGACCACCGCTTCTTCCGGGTGGGGAGGGTTGTAGACACCGAGCACGTGCACCTTCACGCCGCTTGGCAGCGTAATAACTACATGCTGTAAATACCCTTTCGCGCATCTGGGGACTTCACGGTTAGCGCGCACGTCCGTCCTGTCGTAGGGGCGTCTGAGGGCTAGGACCACCCCCCCTCTGTACGAAGTACCATCCGCCCCCCTCCTCTGGATTCCATGGCACGGCGCTGAGTGCCAGGCGCTGTAACCCAGCCCTTGGAGTTTTTTTGGTCCCATGGGGCCCGCCGCCTTTGTTTCTGTGAGAACCAGCACGTCCGGCTGGTGTTCTTCGCAACTCCTGGCGAGGGCATAGTACGCGTGGTCGCTTCCTCTGATATTCCAGGTCATCAGGGACAGCCTACCTTCCTCCCCCACATCTGGTGGGGGTGTTTGATTCTCTTTATCGCTTTGGTGATTTGGTTCATTTTTAGATTCTCGTGCACTATTGCCCCAGCTGCCAAGTACGGTCTTTGCGCCTGCCCTATGCTGTCTCTTCTGCTGAGCTGGCGCCTGTCCACTTCCCGTCACTTGTTGTAGTGGCCCGAGCACTGCCCTTTTGCCGGGTACTCTACTGCTCCCGCTCCGGGTGCCGGCCTGGCCTTCCGCGTGTTCCTCCTGCTTGGTGGCGATTTGCATGACGATTCTGTGTTGTTTTGCCACCCTATTGTTTGTCGTTTTCCCCGTGCCCCCAGCGGCTCTGTGCGCCGCCCTTGGCCAGGTTGACTTCTCTGGGGATTTCGTCCAGTCGCACCATGCTGCCGCCATCACCGCGACCCAGACCCCACACTGAAAGTCATCGTACTGAGTACGGAGTTTGGTGCACGTGATTTCGGTAGGGACCCCCTGCCTTGTCCTTCTCTCTGCCCACTTTCGGGTGGCGTCCAGCAGCTCCGCATGCCCCCTCGCTCCTTCCCGTGGGTTGGGTCCGTAGGAGTCAAAGAGGTGCACGTGGGTGCCCCCCCCTTCCCCGGCCTGTTGGTCAAAGAAGAGGGCCCTCCAGGGCTCTCCGTCACACAGCGGCTGGTACGCGAACCTCCCGTTCGCGAGCAGGCCATCGATCCCATCCCTGGCCAGAAGTTTGGAGAGGAATTTGTGCTGGTTCATCTCCTCCGGCGGAGCCGGGTCAATTGTGTGAAGGTACCGGCTGAGTTGCACATCCGATACACGTCCCTCCACCGTGTAGAGGCCCCCCTCCTCTTGGGGGTTCGCGCCCCGTGTCTGGTTCCTTGGGGGGGGCCGCTTTTCACCCCCCCCACCGCTAAGGGGGGGGGTGGAGGGTTGATCTGTAGCTTCCCCTCCTCTGCGAGACTTCCTGTTCTTGTCCCTATCTTCGAGCTCTTTCCTGACTTTCCGCAGCATGCCGACCGGAACAAAAACACAGTTGCTGTTCCTCCCCGCAAAATTCCTGCGGAGGGAGGTCCTCCCTGCAGCGCTATTGACATAGAAGAGGCTTCCCCCGTCCATCGCCTCTCTCCAATACCATTTCCCCCTCTTGTGCATCCAGGGTGTGTTCTTCCTTTGATTCCTCCAAACCCAGACTTCTGGGCCTTGGTGTGAGTACACAATCCCCCCTGAGGCAGAGTCGTTTAGTTGCGTTCGTGTTATTAAGATTCTAATCCCGCGGTGGGTAATAGCCAAGATTCCCATCGTTACGAGGCATGCGGAAATAGGTAGTGTGTGCTGCCGGTCTATTACGAGTTTAAAGTGTCCCGGGAGCATGAGACTCGGTGACAAGAAGTGCAGCATTCTGCCAAATTTTTCGAACTCTTCTTCCCTTGGGTGGTCACCCTCTGTTATCAGATCAGGGGTGTGATTACAAGAGGCTGTTAATACAAATAAGCAATAGGTTTCATTGTTCTGCAGGTATTTATCATATGTCCTATTGCCACTGCGTCTCCCTGGCCAGCGCGTGCCGGGAGGCGTCATCTTGTGCCCCCTCCAGGCTGTGCCTCCACTAGGTGTGCTCGCCTGCCTGCATTCTGCATCTCCGTCTACCCTCGTCCGGTGCCTGGTCTCGGCCCATCGTCTCGCATCAAATTCTGTGTGCCTGTGGAGGGG
>LGRX02027178.1:0-26764 GCA_001247695.2 Cymbomonas tetramitiformis
GTGGCCAGCAGTGGTGTGTGCCCAAGCCCGTAGGAGGTTTTCGGGAGTGCCGTGTAGCAATTAGCGGTGCCCCTTGGCAGTCCATTAAGGAGCTTGTATGCCCCGCCGATAATCGCGTCTAGGTCCTCGATTTCCTTGGTAGAAAAAATCCCTAAGGGAAGGGCATATCTAAGCTGTCCTATAATTGCCGAGCGGAGGACTTCCTCCTGCTGTCCGCTCGTCAGAGGGGAGTGGAGGAGCGCCTGTATCCTTTCCCTTGCCTGCAGAAAGGAGGCTTGCTTTTGGACCGTCCAGTCCCCCGAGAGGGCTACTTGTATCCCAAGGTACTTGTATGGGTCATCCGGGTGGAGGTACGGGAATCCATGCTTGCCTACCCTGGGGGTGCGCATGGTGACATCCTCGTATGTCTCCTCAGGGATCGGAGACCCTTCTTCGTCCGTTCCCGTGATTCCGCATTTGGTTTTGTTGATTCGAAGTCCACTCCAGTTGGAGTAGAGCTCCAGCTTCCTGACTTGCACTGCCAGTTGCGTTGCCGACTCCGCGATCAGGGCGAGATCGTCCACATATGCCGCCGAGGAAGTGCGAATTGGTTTGTCCGAATCCGTGAGGCGGTGCAGATACCCCTTGTTGCCCGCCTTGAGCCAGCGTAGTAGGGGTTCCAAATAGAGAATAAAGAGAAGGGGGCTCAGCGAGTCTCCCTGCACTAGTCCCCTTTTGACCATGAGGGGCTCCGAGCTGTGGTGCTCTATCTTTGAGGCCATCCTAAAGGGTGACCTGTGTGCCTCCCCCCCGTAGAGGTCTGCCACCACTCTGACCGCGTCCTCCGGGATCCCCAGGTACTTCATGGTGTGCTGGAGTCTGTCATGCTCCACCGACCCGTAGGCGTTCTCGAAGTCCACGTAGAGAACATGCAGTTGGCTGTGGGACAGTTTGCTGTCCTCGATAACATGCTGCAGTCGAAGGAGCTGGTTGATCGTGCTTCTGTGTTTCCTAGAACCCATCTGCTCTTGGCTGTGGATACTGTTCACCTCGCAGAACGTGGATAGAGCATCCGTGACCATTGCCGTATAAAGCTTGAGAATTGTGCGGAGAAGCCCTATGGGCCTGTAATTGGAAAACACAGAGGTGTCCCCTTTCTTATGTAGGTAGACGAAGGTGCCCAACTTCCATGTGCCTGGGGTTATCCCCGCTTTCCACATCGCCCTCATGAGCGAGAAGAGAAATTCGTGGAATTCCTCCGGCATAGCCTTGAGGATTTCATTTGGTACCGCATCCGGGCCGGCTGCCTTCCCGTTGGGGAGCCGTTTGACAATTTGTCTGTAGAGTTCAATAGTGAGCCTGCTCCCAAGCTCCGTCTTCCTCGGTCTTTGCCCCGGTTTCATGCTATCCGGGGCTTCCGCCGCCAGCCATGGCATCTCTTCATCCAGTTGGTCCGTCCTGGGGTGTTCGAAGCAATATGGGTCCGAGTGGGCCATGTGCCCCGAAAAGGCCTCCGCGGTGGCCACCGCCCCGACTGCCATTTTGTTGTTTCTGTCCCATATCCCCAAGGTTCTTCCTTTCGGAAGTGCGTCGCGGTCTCTGAAGACGAACCTGTGGGCTGACTTTTTCATGCGATAGTAGTTACTACGGAATTTCTGGACAAATGTCTCCCAGGTTTCGGCTTTGTGGTCTTTGATAACGGACTTGGCTTCCTGCCTGAACCTGCGCATCTCAGACTCCGCCCACCAGTGGGGGTCTTCCGGCTCCGCACACGTGTCAGGTCTGCCCTTCGCCGTGTCCCGTGGCTCCGCCATGGCTTCCTCTAGCAGTGCCGCGCTGGGGGTTTCCCCTGTTGCCTTTTCTATCGCAAGCATCTCCTGTAGGACCGCCGCTGCCTTCAGCGCTTTATCACGCTTCCTGAATTTAGCTTTTGGTAGTCTGACCCCTGTGTTGGGGTCCCTGGTGACCTTGGGCTTGCACCTGACGGTTTCAAGGGGGATCTCCACGGCCCGCATGGCTTGCTGAAGGACCCCATCAACTGCCTTCCCGGCCTCATCAATTCTTTCCCTGGCGTCCGGGCTTCCCCTTTCCGCCGCGTCGACCGCGTTTTCGATCACTGTCTTGAATTCATTTTCCCTGAGACTCGGTTGGAGCGCCGAATCTATTGCCGCCTTCATTGAGCGTTGCAAGGCTTTGGAGATCGGGAATTGATATTTCGTGATCGGGTCGGGTTTCGTCTGCTCTTCCACTATCGGTGTGGTCGTGTGAAGCTTCCACAGCGGCACCGCCGCCACTGCCGCTTGGTGGTCGCTGCAGTGCCTGTGTGTCCTGGTGTCGATCGGGTGCCGTTCGTCAGCGATCCGCTGAAGCTCTTCTGACGCTAACCACCCATCGATTTTGTGGTCCCCAAACGTGGGTCCTTGCGGGCAGCTGATCTCTGCAAGGCCCGCCCGGTCAGACATCCCTCTCCATGCACGGTGTTCTATCCCGTCTTGCTCTCTGGGGATCTCCGCGACGTTGAAGTCTCCCCCCACCACCATGTGCTCCCCCTTCCTGGAAGCCACTGCGGCCTCTCGGGCTATGTAATCACGGATACACGTCCTGACCACCGCTTCTTCCGGGTGGGGAGGGTTGTAGACACCGAGCACGTGCACCTTCACGCCGCTTGGCAGCGTAATAACTACATGCTGTAAATACCCTTTCGCGCATCTGGGGACTTCACGATTAGCGCGCACGTCCGTCCTGTCGTAGGGGCGTCTGAGGGCTAGGACCACCCCCCCTCTGTACGAAGTACCATCCGCCCCCCTCCTCTGGGTTCCATGGCACGGCGCTGAGTGCCAGGCGCTGTAACCCAGCCCTTGGAGTTTTTTTGGTCCCATGGGGCCCGCCGCCTTTGTTTCTGTGAGAACCAGCACGTCCGGCTGGTGTTCCTCGCAACTCCTGGCGAGGTCATAGTACGCGTGGTCGCTTCCTCTGATATTCCAGGTCATCAGGGACAGCCTACCTTCCTCCCCCACATCTGGTGGGGGTGTTTGATTCTCTTTATCGCTGTGGCGATTTGGTTCATTTTTAGATTCTCGTGCACTATTGCCCCAGCTGCCAAGTACGGTCTTTGCGCCTGCCCTATGCTGTCTCTTCTGCTGAGCTGGCGCCTGTCCACTTCCCGTCACTTGTTGTAGTGGCCTGAGCACTGCCCTTTTGCCGGGTACTCTACTGCTCCCGCTCCGGGTGCCGGCCTGGCCTTCCGCGAGTTCCTCCTGCTTGGTGGCGATTTGCATGACGATTCTGTGTTGTTTTGCCACCCTATTGTTTGTCGTTTTCCCAGTGCCCCCAGCGGCTCTGTGCGCCGCCCTTGGCCAGGTTGACCTCTCTTGGGATTTCGTCCAGTCGCACCATGCTGCCGCCATCACCGCGACCCAGACCCCACACTGAAAGTCATCGTACTGAGTACGGAGTTTGGTGCACGTGATTTCGGTAGGGACCCCCTGCCTTGTCCTTCTCTCTGCCCACTTTCGGGTGGCGTCCAGCAGCTCCGCATGCCCCCTCGCTCCTTCCCGTGGGTTGGGTCCGTAGGAGTCAAAGAGGTGCACGTGGGTGCCCCCCCCTTCCCCGGCCTGTTGGTCAAAGAAGAGGGCCCTCCAGTGCTCTCCGTCACACAGCGGCTGGTACGCGAACCTCCCGTTCGCGAGTAGGCCATCGATCCCATCTCTGGCCAGAAGTTTGGAGAGTAATTTGTGCTGGTTCATCTCCTCCGGCGGAGTCGGGTCAATTGTGTGAAGGTACCTGCTGAGTTGCACATCCGATACACGTCCCTCCACCGTGTAGAGGCCCCCCTCCTCTTGGGGGTTCGCGCCCCGTGTCTGGTTCCTTGGGGGGGGCCGCTTTTCACCCCCCCCACCGCTAAGGGGGGGGGTGGAGGGTTGATCTGTAGCTTCCCCTCCTCTGCGAGACTTCCTGTTCTTGTCCCTATCTTCGAGCTCTTTCCTGACTTTCCGCAGCATGCCGACCGGAACAAAAACACAGTTGCTGTTCCTCCCCGCAAAATTCCTGCGGAGGGAGGTCCTCCCTGCAGCGCTATTGACATAGAAGAGGCTTCCCCCGTCCATCGCCTCTCTCCAATACCATTTCCCCCTCTTGTGCATCCAGGGTGTGTTCTTCCTTTGATTCCTCCAAACCCAGACTTCTGGGCCTTGGTGTGAGTACACAATCCCCCCTGAGGCAGAGTCGCTTAGTTGCGTTCGTGTTATTAAGATTCTAATCCCGCGGTGAGTAATAGCCAAGATTCCCATCGTTACGAGGCATGCTGAAATAGGTAGTGTGTGCTGCCGGTCCATTACGAGTTTAAAGTGTCCCGGGAGCATGAGACACGGTGACAAGAAGTGCAGCATTCTGCCAAATTTTTCGAACTCTTCTTCCCTTGGGTGGTCACCCTCTGTTATCAGATCGGGGGTGTGATCACAAGAGGCTGTTAATACAAATAAGTAATAGGTTTCATTGTTCTGCAGGTATTTATCATATGTCCTATTGCCACTGCGTCTCCCTGGCCAGTGCGTGCCGGGAGGCGTCATCTTGTGCCCCCTCCAGGCTGTGCCTCCACTAGGTGTGCTCGCCTGCCTGCATTCTGCATCTCCGTCTACCCTCGTCCGGCGCCTGGTCTCGGCCCATCGTCTCGCATCAAATTCTGTGTGCCTGCGGAGGGGTTGCATTATACCGGTCAGATCACCATCCTGGCAAGATGGCCAAGCATTCAGAACTGGCAAGGGAGCACTGACCTGAGCCCTGAGCTCGTCGAGGCGCTTTAGTGCCGCCCTGCCGTCAGGGTTGTCAAACTCCTGTGGAATTGCGGGGCCTGTCTCAGGCCTCCCATACTGCCGAGGGTCCTTGCCCAGGGCCTCCGCCAGGGGCCTCGGCTGGGCAGTGGGCTGGGCGGTCGGCTGTTGCTGGAGCTGTGTGCCCCACTGTGGGTACAGCCCCTGCGCCGGGTGCGAATATTGGGCCTGTGGCGGCCCCAATGGCACTTGGTGCGGCAGCTGCAGCGGGGCTGCCGGAGGGGGCTGCAGCTGCTGGGGCTGTTGCTGTTGGCCCAGGTAGCTCTGCCCTCCTTGAGGCATCAGCTGGACCCCGTGCTGCAGCAGCCCCGTGACCTGCCCAGACAGCTGGGTGATCGCTGACATCTGCCTGTCCGAGGCTTGCACCTGCTGGCTTACCACCTCGGTGAGAGCCTTCACGGAGTCGGCCAGCGACGCTAGTTCGCCGCCCGCCCGAGGGGCCTGCGCTGCTGGCGGCTCCGGTGGTAGCTGCCTGCCGTACCCCTGGTCCTGCGCAAACAGCTGGGTCGGCTGTACCTGACCGTAGTATGAGCCTTTGGCCCCTTTGCCCTGCCCCTTTCCCGCGTATCTGGGCCTCTGTCTCGGGGGCTGCTGTGGGCTTCGTTGGGTCATCCACCTGGACCTCGGGCTGCAGGCGATGTGAAACTTTACGTTCCCGATGTGGAAGAACATACGGTTCATGGTGCGATGCGAGACTGCCTCGTATGTGGCAGCCTCCACCGTTACCCAGTACCTGCAGGCCTCCCTGCTGTCCCTGTCCGGGAGCGGTTGGGCGAGAGTGATGAGTTCCCCCACCCCCCTTTCTGATGGGGGGAGGGAACCGGAAATACCTCCATGCCTGTCTGCGACCGCAGCTCCCGCTTCGCTGCAGAGAGGACCTGTTCCACCCTGTCTGCAGAGTGCCAGTGTCTGCCCTCCGGTGGCCTGGCAACCACCTCCAGTTCCCACTCCTGGAACTTTGTGATATCTGCGGGGGAGGAGTATTTGTGCACTGTGACTGGGTGCCCATAGAACTCATATGGGAGACCCAGCCGCAGTGCCCTGTCAGCCTCGTCCACTCGCGAGAACACCACACTGGCGACGTCCAGTGCTGTCGCCCTGGCCTCCTCCCAGTGTGGCCTTCCCTTACCGATGTAAACAATGTTTCGGGCTCCCCCCTCGAGCACCACTCCCGCCGAGATGCTGTTGGCCACTTCAGCCACACCCTGCCCAACCAGCCCGACGGACTGCAGGATGACCGTGCGGTCGGCTGGGAGCGAGTCCCTGTCCTGCTTCATTGGGCACCTGTGCACGTCCCTGGCGACACTGGCTTTGGGGGTGCCCACTGCCCCGTGCTTCCAGCGGTCGGCATAGCCCCACGGAGGTGGCTCCAGTGGCACCGCCGGGGCACACCGTTCGTCTACCAGGGCAATGGCCGCGTGAAGCGGGTCAGTGAATGTCGCCCTCAGGGTGCCCTGCCAAGGGGACGTGACGCTGATATCCCCCTTGGCGGGGCAGCGGCCTGTGTTCCACAGTCTTTCCTGGAGTTCCGCCAGGAGCAGCTGTTGGAACCTGCGAGTGTCCCCGTCTCCTGTGTGCGCCAGACAGGTGTAGTCAATGGCCGGGGGCACCGTCATGTTCCACACGGAGTCGTACTGCCCCCCTGGAGCGCCTCCTGTGCCGAAGATGGTGTGCAGTGGTTCCCCTGCCGGGTGTTCAAAGAGGTCTTGTGCGGTCAGGGCCCCCGCTGCGGGAGTTTGCCCAGGGTGCACCTGTCCCTGTAACTTCTCCCCCGCTTCCGCGAGATGAGCCCAGAGAAGCCCTGCTTTGAGCAGAACAGGTGCCTGTGAGACGTATTCCACCACCTCTGTCGTCAATGGGAACAGCCCCGTGGGCACGGGCGCCGTCTGGGGAAGTTCCTGTGGTGGCGCTGCTTCATGTCCCGCCGCCTGCCTTGGGTCCCGCTCAGCGAGTCCCGGTTCAACTTCCATTTCCTGCGGATCGTGGTGGTAGTGTGCTTCCCCCCCCCCGTCCTCAGGTGTCTGGCCCGCGTTTCCTCCCCTTGATGTTCCCTTCCAGGGGAGAGGCTCATATCCCCTAGGAAAGGTGCGGAACCTCAACAGGGATGTGTCGTTGGTCAGAGTTCTTCTCGTGAGGAGCTCCCTGTCCGGGACTCTCGGGACCACTTCCTTCCCTGTAAACAGCTCGTCCATAATGACCTGCCGTCCTGAAATGCACGGCACCCTAGCAGTTGGGATGCTCCGGGTGGGGTGTAGTCCGCTGTCGCGGAAGTTCACCTGACTCTCCCCCGTCCTCTGTAGCTTGGGCCCTGGTTCTTCGGTCTCTTGTTCGCTGACTGCCGAAATTTCTCCAGTTGCAGACGCCATTGTATTGTCGCCGAAAGTTTGCCGCGCCAGGGAGTGAGGATGTTTTCGAATTTGAAGTGCCCAGTTTGTAGGGCTCGCAGCCCGTGCGTAGTGCGCGGAAGAGTGTCGTCCCTTTTCGCGTCGGTTCACGTGGCAACCGTCACCTTCGCTGTCACTCTTCTGATCATGAGGAGAGCGTAGTGAGTCCTTGCATCGGATCGAAGGGTCAGATTTTGTTCCGCTATCTGCGCTGGTAAGATCCACGGTGCCCCTTTGTTCTGCATGCGCCGTTCGCCATTGCGGTTCACTGGGCCCGTGACAGGGGTGTCGGAGAGTCCGAATCTTTTTCTCCAGACCCCTTGAATCCTTGGGCCTTTGGGTTAGCATTGGTGCCCTTCCCTCAGGTGTCGCGGGGCGAGGTTTGTGCGCGGCACAGGCGGGCCCCATTCCCCCGTGCCGGACTCCTATGTGAGCGCTCGGGGTCTTAACCCCTTCAGTTTCCGTCCCCTGGGCGTGGGCGCGCTCTGCGATACCGTCGTTTGCGCTGGTCCTTCGGGTTTCTCCCCTCGGCCGTCTCATTGGTGGGGGTATTTTCTCGTAGCACAGTGTCTTCCTCCTGGGCTCACGGAGGAGTTTCGCGAGTCTCGGAGTTTTTTCCTGTGACTCCACTAATCCCAGCGGTGTCCTCGTGATCCCCCGGCCCTGGGGGACAACGTGACTTGCCCCTGTTTTTGTGGGTGTCTGTTGTTCCTGGCCCGCACTCGCGAACGGCTTGCCCTCCGGGGCGTCACTGTTCGTCCGGGACCGCTTGTCCCCCGTGGCTTCGCTTGTTAAGTTTTGCGATCGCCGTGGTGTATCCCCCAATCTTGGTTTGGTGCGCAGGATATTCGTGCGCAGGTCTTGCAAGTCCCTTGGGCACCCCTCTCGGGCAACATGCCCTCGCGGACAACATGGCGTCCACTCGGGTGCCGGTCGAATTCGCCTGCTGCCTGTCCGGTCGGGTGTGTGTTCCCTTAAGCTCACGTAGCTCTCCCGGGGGGATTCATAATCTCCCGGATACTGCACGGGGCATCCTTCCCCGGCTTCATGCGGGTCGAACTGCCCCTTCTCAGCTCCGGGCCATCCCGTGCTCGCGACATGTCGTTTTTGGGCCTGCCCACCTGTCCATGACCGTACGGTGGGCTTGGAGGTCATCACTTCGGTTGACCCCCCGTTGGAACATTGGGCTGGATACGGGTTTGTCCTGTCCCTTTTGGCGGTCCAATACGAGAGCTCTTCCCCCACTGGGACGCCTGGTTCCCTGGCCCTCTGGCTGTCCGCCCGAGTAGCGTTGTTATAATCGCACCCAGTATGCTTGCGCATGCACGATTCTCTGACTCTCGAGGGGGGCGTGTTTCTTGGTTGCCGTATCGCCTGCCTTTCGTGAGGATCGGTTGTACCGTCGGTGTTGTCCGTTACTCGGAATGTTTCTCTCTTCTGGTTGGTACAGAAGGAAGGCGTGTATCTATTATCTCGATAAGGATCTCCTCCTTGCTGGTGGGCTTTGTGAATATGATTAATAGTGCTGCCCCTCCTCACGGGGGGAGGGGAGTTATCGCGATAATCGGTAGCGTGGCTGGCATTAGCCCTCCCCTCCCCGGGGGGACAATACCCGTTCAGAGCATTCCTCGCCCATAAAGGGGCTCTGCTGTCGGGAGGTGCGGAATTGCGGAGGTGCGTTCCCCTGTCTACGGTAGGTATTCTGGGTTTGGCGCTGGCAGGCCATGTCCTAACTGCAAGCCTGGGTCCTTTTTCATTGAACCACAGGGGACTGGCCTCCGCTCCCCGTGACCCGGGGACTCCTACTCTAGCCCACTTCCCACGGGCCCCCCTTGGGGTCGGTCCTTTATCAAGCATGTGGCCCCTCCAGACAGGGGGGGAGTTGTGGTCAACAGCTTCTGCTGTAGCGAACAGCGGGCCTCTAGTCCCCAAAGTGTCAGCCTTATTGATGTTTTTGTTTGCCCACGGTGGGTCCCTTTCAGGTGCACGCCGGAGTGCCGGCTCGGTGAAAGACGTGATGTTTGCTGCTGCCTGCAGACCGGGTCCTTTGCCGTTTCTCCGCAGGGAGCTGGCAACTGCTCTCCGTGGGCCGGAGAAACAAGTTCCAGCCCCCCTTCCGCGGGCCCTCTCTGGGGTCGGTCTTACTCCCGGTCTGTAGGTGAGTCTGAAGGGTCGCGGTGCCTGGAGGTTCTCTCCCTCGATGGGCTGCCGGGCAGTGTCCAGTGCCCGCTCGGGGTCTGCTTTATTCACCACTATCTTTCCTCCCAACCGGGAGTTCTCGCCTGGTGAGGTGCCGTGACCGCGTGTCGATGCGGTGGGACTCGAGTGGGAAGGAGGGACGATGACGGTTGGCACTGCCTGCGGACTGGGTCCCTCGCCGTTTCTCCGCAGGGAGCTGGTGACCGCTCCCCGTGTCTCGGGGATGCACGTCCCAGCCCCCCTTCCGCGGGCCCTCTTAGGGGTCGGTCTTACTCCCAGTCCGTAGGCGTGCTCCGTCCTATTGTCTGATGCTGGCTCACGGTACAAAATGCAGGTGTGCGTTTGACGGATGTCACCACGGGACGTACACTCCTGCAAGTCAGTAAACGATGAAAGTTTATTAAAAAAGTTTACCAGGCGCAAGACCCAGCGCGGATGAGTCCTGCTGTCTACACAATGCAGGATAGTACCAGCCAGTCCCTCAGGGACGCCGGAAGTTGCGGGTCCCTGACCACGGCCGCGATGTCCGGGGGCGGAGGGCTGTGCACCCTGGCGGACTCTTTTGCCCTGATGTGCAGGAAGACCAATTTGGTGTCTGCCCTGAAAGGGCAGTCGAGCCGCCGCTGGAACACCAGTTCCTCCTCTGTCGGCGTGCTGAGTGCACAGGGGCGCTCCACCTGTTGCCCCCCCCCTGTGAACCACCTGCGCCGCAGCACCTGCTCCCGGAGGACGTGCCCCCGCGGAAGGGACCTCCCCAGACGTACTAGATGGTAGTCTGGGGAGAACTGTATCGCCCAGTCCTGCGAGAGGATGCTTTTGAGCTGCGGTGAGGCCCGGATGGCTCGTCCCCACGGGGTGCTCGCCGCTCCTGCCAGCCCGAGAAGCCTCTTCTGGTAAGACCCCGGGAGGCCTCTCCGCAGGTCCACCTCGAGGTGCCTGGCGACAACCCCCCTTAGGGTCCGGACTTCGTTGCTGAGCCCGTCCAGGTTCCCCTCTCTGCAAAAGTACTGGAGCCCCAGCCCCTGTACTATGTCGGCCATAGTGGCCGCCGCCTCCAGTTCCTGCAGCGATGAGTTGGGCAGTGTCGCTAGTGCTTCCCTCCTGCGAACAAAGCCCCTCCAGCGGACCACTGCCACGAGGGTGGCCGCCGGCCACCTTGCCGCTTTCCTGCGGAGGGTCCCGCGCCTCCGCAGGATGGCAAGGAACGAGACCACCGCGATGGCCACGGTCCAGGACGCCCACGATGTCCCCGCCGGTCTCGCCGCCCGCGGCTCCGTCTGCTCCAGCGTGAACCTGCGACGCTGCCTGTAGTGCCTCCTGCGCGGCGGGAGGGCTCCAGACCCCGATGCCCTGCTCAGGTGCCTGGTGTACGCCCCCTGCCGCGTCCCCCAGAACGTTGCCGCAAGCCTCATGCGGCAGGCCCAGATGCGGGAGCCCACCGCCGCCCGGATGGAACCTGCACGGGCGTATAGCGTTCTCCAGTCGTCCGGGCCTGTCCTCTCCCCCCAGCTTGGTCCCTGGAAAGGAGATGCCGGCCCCCCCAGGCTGGGGACCGTGAGAGTGAAAGGGGCAAACTGCCTCGTTGGGTGTTGCGCCCAATGCAGTGGCCTCCCCTGCCTGGTGGCCAGCGCCTGCCGGAGCTCGCTTCCCGGGAGCTCCTGCTGCTCCCGCAGCAAATTCTCGAGGATGCCTGGTCCTTCTTCCTGCGCCCCCTCCTGACGCAGCTGCATCCCTGGGATGGTGCCCTCGAGCGCTTTCCGGGTGCCCGCGTTGATGATGGAGACCATCTTCACCTGCGTAGAAGGACGAAAGAGGAGAGTACGGGTAAAAGGAGAGTTGTCCTGCGGAAGGGGAAGAGGGTTTGTAGTTAGTGTCCCGTCTGGTAGAACTAAGACAGGAAGGCGACGGGTGGGAAGGTCGGGTCGCGCGCTGTGTCGGCCTCCACTGGGCTCGTTCGGCTCCGCCGGTATTTTCCCTGCATGATTTTTCAAAAAATATGTCTACCCTCGCACACAATACTACGCAATTTACAAATAAAATTATTATTGTCAGTAAAAAACGATTTTTTTGCCCGTTGGGGTGCATCGCTGTAACGTCTCCTGCGAAGTCCGGGCGGCGAACTAGCGTCGCTGGCCGCCTCCGTGAAGGCTCTCACCGAGGTGGTAAGCCAGCAGGTGCAAGCCTCGGACAGGCAGATGTCAGCGATCACCCAGCTGTCTGGGCAGGTCACGGGGCTGCTGCAGCACGGGGTCCAGCTGATGCCTCAAGGGGGGCAGAGCTACCTGGGCCAACAGCAACAGCCCCAGCAGCTGCAGCCCCCTCCGGCAGCCCCGCTGCAGCTGCCGCACCAGGTGCCATTGGGGCCGCCACAGGCCCAATATTCGCACCCGGCGCAGGGGCTGTACCCACAGTGGGGCACACAGCTCCAGCAACAGCCGACTGCCCAGCCCACTGCCCAGCCGAGGCCCCTGGCGGAGGCCCTGGGCAAGGACCCTCGGCAGTATGGGAGGCCTGAGACAGGCCCCGCAATCCCACAGGAGTTTGACAACCCTGACGGCAGGGCGGCACTAAAGCGCCTCGACGAGCTCAGGGCTCAGGTCAGTGATCCCTTGCCAGTTTTGAATGCTTGGCCATCTTGCCAGGATGGTGATCTGACCAGTATAATGCAACCCCTCCACAGGCACACAGAATTTGATGCGAGACGATGGGCCGAGACCAGGCACCGGATAAGGGCAGACGGCGATGCAGAATGCAGACAGGCGTGCACACCTAGTGGAGGCACAGCCTGGAGGGGGCACAAGATGACGCCTCCCGGCACGCGCTGGCCAGGGAGGCGCAGTGGCAATAAGACATATGATAAATACCTGCAGAACAATGAAACCTATTGCTTATTTGTATTAACAGCCTGTAATCACACCCCCGATCTGATAACAGAGGGTGACCACCCAAGGGAAGGAGAGTTCGAAAAATTTGGCAAAATGCTGCACTTCTTGTCACCGAGTCTCATGCTCCCGGGACACTTTAAACTCGTAATGGACCAGCAGCACATACTACCTATTTCCGCATGCCTCGTAACGATGGGAATCTTGGCTATTACCCACCGCGGGATTAGAATCTTAATAACACGAACGCAACTAAACGACTCTGCCTCAGGGGGGATTGTGTACTCACACCAAGGCCCAGAAGTCTGGGTTTGGAGGAATCAAAGGAAGAACACACCCTGGATGCACAAGAGGGGGAAATGGTATTGGAGAGAGGCGATGGACGGGGGAAGCCTCTTCTATGTCAATAGCACTGCAGGGAGGACCTCCCTCCGCAGGAATTTTGCGGGGAGGAACAGCAACTGTGTTTTTGTTCCGGTCGGCATGCTGCGGAAAGTCAGGAAAGAGCTCGAAGATAGGGACAAAAACAGGAAGTCTCGCAGAGGAGGGGAAGCTACAGATCAACCCTCCACCCCCCCCCTTAGCGGTGGGGGGGGTGAAAAGCGGCCACCCCCAAGGAACCAGACACGGGGCGCGAACCCCCAAGAGGAGGGGGGCCTCTACACGGTGGAGGGACGTATATCAGATGTGCAACTCAGCCGGTACCTTCACACAATTGACCCGGCTCCGCCGGAGGAGATGAACCAGCACAAATTCCTCTCCAAACTTCTGGCCAGGGATGGGATCGATGGCCTGCTCGCGAACGGGAGGTTCGCGTACCAGCCGCTGTGTGACGGAGAGCACTGGAGGGCCCTCTTCTTTGACCAACAGGCCGGGGAAGGGGGGGGCCCCCACGTGCACCTCTTTGACTCCTACGGACCCAACCCACGGGAAGGAGCGAGGGGGCATGCGGAGCTGCTGGACGCCACCCGAAAGTGGGCAGAGAGAAGGACAAGGCAGGGGGTCCCTACCGAAATCACGTGCATCAAACTCCGTACTCAGTACGATGACTTTCAGTGTGGGGTCTGGGTCGCGGTGATGGCGGCAGCATGGTGCGACTGGACGAAATCCCCAGAGAGGTCAACCTGGCCAAGGGCGGCGCACAGAGCCGCTGGGGGCACTGGGAAAACGACAAACAATAGGGTGGCAAAACAACACAGAATCGTCATGCAAATCGCCACCAAGCAGGAGGAACACGCGGAAGGCCAGGCCGGCACCCGGAGCGGGAGCAGTAGAGTACCCGGCAAAAGGGCAGTGCTCAGGCCACTACAACAAGTGACGGGAAGCGGACAGGCGCCAGCTCAGCAGAAGAGACAGCATAGGGCAGGCGCAAAGACCGTACTTGGCAGCTGGAGCAATAGTGCACGAGAATCTAAAAATGAACCAAATCACCACAGCGATAAAGAGAATCAAACACCCCCACCAGATGTGGGGGAGGAAGGCAGGCTGTCCCTGATGACCTGGAATATCAGAGGAAGCGACCACGCGTACTATGACCTCGCCAGGAGTTGCGAGGAGCACCAGCCGGACGTGCTGGTTCTCACAGAAACAAAGGCGGCGGGCCCCATGGGACCAAAAAAACTCCAAGGGCTGGGTTACAGCGCCTGGCACTCAGCGCCGTGCCATGGAATCCAGAGGAGGGGGGCGGATGGTACTTCGTACAGAGGGGGGGTGGTCCTAGCCCTCAGACGCCCCTACGACAGGACGGACGTGCGCGCTAACCGTGAAGTCCCCAGATGCGCGAAAGGGTATCTACAGCATGTAGTTATTACGCTGCCAAGCGGCGTAAAGGTGCACGTGCTCGGTGTCTACAACCCTCCCCACCCGGAAGAAGCGGTGGTCAGGACGTGTATCCGTGATTACATAGCCCGAGAGGCCGCAGTGGCTTCCAGGAAGGGGGAGCACATGGTGGTGGGGGGAGACTTCAACGTCGCGGAGATCCCCAGAGAGCAAGACGGGATAGAACAACGTGCATGGAGAGGGATGTCTGACCGGGCGGGCCTTGCAGAGATCAGCTGCCCGCAAGGACCCACGTTTGGGGACCACAAAATCGATGGGTGGTTAGCGTCAGAAGAGCTTCAGCGGATCGCTGACGAACGGCACCCGATCGACACCAGGGCACACAGGCACTGCAGCGACCACCAAGCGGCAGTGGCGGCGGTGCCGCTGTGGAAGCTTCACACGACCACACCGATAGTGGAAGAGCAGGCGAAACCCGACCCGATCACGAAATATCAATTCCCGATCTCCAAAGCCTTGCAACGCTCAATGAAGGCGGCAATAGATTCGGCGCTCCAACCGAGTCTCAGGGAAAATGAATTCAAGACAGTGATCGAAAACGCGGTCGACGCGGCGGAAAGGGGAAGCCCGGACGCCAGGGAAAGAATTGATGAGGCCGGGAAGGCAGTTGATGGGGTCCTTCAGCAAGCCATGCGGGCCGTGGAGATCCCCCTTGAAACCGTCAGGTGCAAGCCCAAGGTCACCAGGGACCCCAACACAGGGGTCAGACTACCAAAAGCTAAATTCAGGAAGCGTGATAAAGCGCTGAAGGCAGCGGCGGTCCTACAGGAGATGCTTGCGATAGAGAGGGCAACAGGGGAAACCCCCAGCGCGGCACTGCTAGAGGAAGCCATGGCGGAGCCACGGGACACGGCGAAGGGCAGACCTGACACGTGTGCGGAGCCGGAAGACCCCCACTGGTGGGCGGAGTCTGAGATGCGCAGGTTCAGGCAGGAAGCCAAGTCCGTTATCAAAGACCACAAAGCCGAAACCTGGGAGACATTTGTCCAGAAATTCCGTAGTAACTACTATCGCATGAAAAAGTCAGCCCACAGGTTCGTCTTCAGAGACCGCGACGCACTCCCGAAAGGAAGAACCTTGGGGATATGGGACAGAAACAACAAAATGGCAGTCGGGGCGGTGGCCACCGCGGAGGCCTTTTCGGGGCACATGGCCCACTCGGACCCATATTGCTTCGAACACCCCAGGACGGACCAACTGGACGAAGAGATGCCATGGCTGGCGGCGGAAGCCCCGGATAGCATGAAACCGGGGCAAAGACCGAGGAAGACGGAGCTTGGGAGCAGGCTCACTATTGAACTCTACAGACAAATTGTCAAACGGCTCCCCAACGGGAAGGCAGCCGGCCCGGATGCGGTACCAAATGAAATCCTCAAGGCTATGCCGGAGGAATTCCACGAATTTCTCTTCTCGCTCATGAGGGCGATGTGGAAAGCGGGGATAACCCCAGGCACTTGGAAGTTGGGCACCTTTGTCTACCTACATAAGAAAGGGGACACCTCTGTGTTCTCCAACTACAGGCCCATAGGGCTTCTCCGCACAATTCTCAAGCTTTATACGGCAATGGTCACGGATGTTCTATCCACGTTCTGCGAGGTAAACAGTATCCACAGCCAAGAGCAGATGGGTTCTAGGAAACACAGAAGCACGATCAACCAGCTCCTTCGACTGCAGCATGTTATCGAGGACAGCAAACTGTCCCACAGCCAACTGCATGTTCTCTACGTGGACTTCGAGAACGCCTACGGGTCGGTGGAGCATGACAGACTCCAGCACACCATGAAGTACCTGGGGATCCCGGAGGACGCGGTCAGAGTGGTGGCAGACCTCTACGGGGGGGAGGCACACAGGTCACCTTTTAGGATGGCCTCAAAGATAGAGCACCACAGCTCGGAGCCCCTCATGGTCAAAAGGGGACTAGTGCAGGGAGACTCGCTGAGCCCCCTACTCTTTATTCTCTATTTGGAACCCCTACTACGCTGGCTCAAGGCGGGCAACAAGGGGTATCTGCACCGCCTCACGGATTCGGACAAACCAATTCGCACTTCCTCGGCGGCATATGTGGACGATCTCGCCCTGATCGCGGAGTCGGCAACGCAACTGGCAGTGCAAGTCAGGAAGCTGGAGCTCTACTCCAACTGGAGTGGACTTCGAATCAACAAGACCAAATGCGGAATTACGGGAACGGACGAAAAAGGGTCTCCGATCCCTGAGGAGACATACGAGGATGTCACCATGCGCACCCCCAGGGTAGGCAAGCATGGATTCCCGTACCTCCACCCGGATGACCCATACAAGTACCTTGGGATACAAGTAGCCCTCTCGGGGGACTGGACGGTCCAAAAGCAAGCCTCCTTTCTGCAGGCAAGGGAAAGGATACAGGCGCTCCTCCACTCCCCTCTGACGAGCGGACAGCAGGAGGAGGTCCTCCGCTCGGCAATTATAGGACAGCTTAGATATGCCCTTCCCTTAGGGATTTTTTCTACCAAGGAAATCGAGGACCTAGACGCGATTATCGGCGGGGCATACAAGCTCCTTAATGGACTGCCAAGAGGCACCGCTAATTGCTACACGGCACTCCCGAAAACCTCCTACGGGCTTGGGCACACACCACTGCTGGCCACGTACGCACAAAGTGTGGCGAGCGCCCTGCAGATGGCCACCGCCACCAGGGAAGACCTTCGAGAAAGGCCGAGAGAGGTGTTCAGGGAAAGTGAGGCCTTTCATGTCAAGCAGACCTCTCAACTTAGTGCCACCACGAGGGGGCTGGTCAGGTATCATTACAACCGCAGACAGGGACAGGTGGACGGTACGGTCAGAACTGGGGAACTCGACAGGTGCTGCACAGCCCGGCAACTTGCGGTGCTACGTGAGCACCAAGTCTTGCTCACAGGATCTGGACCGCTACTGGCGGACCTGATTAACACCCAGCACGGGGTTATCTCCAAACTTGCGAACGCGGTTCGGAAGCCCTTCCCGAGTGCGCTCGAAGGCAGACACAGAACGGTCGTTGACCAGGACACGGGTGAGGAGAGCGTGAAGATCTACTCAGTCAATGACCAGGAGGAAATTCCGCTTAGTCTGACCACGCTGCTGCCTCTGCTCCCTTTCGTGGAGGAGGGGTTTTATGTGGCGAAGGGGGCACCCGTGCGTGCAGCCTCAGAGAAGCAAAAACAAAAGTCCCCGCCAGGTTTCAAGGGCGCATGCGAACCTTCATGCTCATGCTGTACCCATATATATGCGAAGCGCTCGCTGACAAGCCCAACGACGCGCGATTCTGGGACAACCCGAAGAACCTCACCCTCAAACCCCAGTTTATGCCGTCCAAAGAGGCACACAACGCTCTAGGGTTCCAAAGGTTGGCAGAACCCCAGGCGACCGAAGGGGAAGAACTAACCACTTGGGAAGAGGGCTTCCACCCCACTCAATCCAAATGGGGCCCGCGATCGCTGTGGCACGCAGGAAGAAGAGGACCCCCCACGACCTCCATGCAAGCCAAAAACGCCTTAAAACAAATGGCGACAGGTTATTGCACCAAGGATGAAGAAGACCACGAAGACGCCTTTAAATGCCACGATATTGGAGTCAGACCCACCCTGCTTGAGGACCCGGGGGGTAGAGTCATGATAATGGACTCCGTAGGCGTGAGACCCAAGGCGGAAAAATTCCTCTCAGACCTGCGACACGCAGCCAGAGCTGGAGCAAGACTCACCGAGAAGGAGGCGATGGACAGCAGGAGGGCGATGAGGAGAAACCGCTCTGAGGGGTCCCATGCGGACAGCCTCCTGAAGGGGGGAGGAAGAAGAGGAAATGAGCCCCGGAGGGAGGGCACCCCCAGGCACAGGACGGAAGGGGTCTTCTCGGACACCAGAGGCAGGGAGGCGTGGCTTAGCTCCATACAAGTGGAAACCCACAGCCTCTGCACGACGGGCTTGGACACAGTGTCGATGCACCAGACGAAACTCGCGGATGCCCTCAACGGAACCGAGTTCGAGCAGTCGGAACAATACGAGGCGCAGATGCGCAACACGATGGAAACGGTCCGGGACGAGGGATTTTCCTTTGTCCTGACTTGCGACGGCAGCCACTGGAATGTGCTCCTATTCGGAAAAAATGAGGACACCAGTGTTTCAATCTACCTCTACGACCCAATGGGGGGGGAAGACACGCGCCTATTGACGGCGCTGAGACAGTGGGCAGGACCGCCGGGATGGCCGCCGGTCAACGTAACGGTCTCCAACATGGGGGTCGCACACCAACGGGACGGATACCAATGCGGCGTCTGGGTGTGCTACATGATTGACAAGTGGCAGGAATGGAATAGGTCCACCACAGGAGAGAAGTGGGAGTCCTGGATCGGGCTGCATGGGCCCCCGGTGGGCGGAGAAGCTACGACCTCCAAGGGATACAGGAAAGCCATGAGAGGCCCAATCATGGCGCGCATAGGAGAATTGGAACAACGGGAGCGCCACCACGTGTTCCACGGGGAGGGAGAGACTCATGACCCAATCTCCTTCGAGGAGGTGGATGACGAAATCCAGGAAGAGGCCGGCGCGGGGCCAATGCAAGACAGGAGGAGCCCGACCAGGCAGACCCAGGCAAACACGGTGCCAGAAACCCCCAGGCACGCCCGGGAGCTCCCGAAGGTCGGTGAGAAAAGGACCAGGCAGATCATACAAAGCCCCCAGGCCACAGTGGAGAGCGAGGAGATCAGACCCAGGCCGAATCCGCCTGCGCAGACGCCCCAGAGGGAAACAAGCCCCCACCGGGTCACAAAGGTTAGCCTGGAAGACGGCAGAGGCACGAAATGGAAAGGGACCGCGGCGCAGATCATGATGCTGAGGACATGGGTCCTCGCTCAATTGTCCAAAGGAGATGTCAGGACTGGGGAGTTGTTCCAGCATGCGGCCAAAATCGGATTCCCGAGAGACGCGGTTAGGCTGATGACCACGCACCTCGTAAGCAGTGAACAGGTCGCATGGGCAACGCACCCCCCTGTTAATGACTGCCGGAGCAGGAACAGGTGGTGGAGGATCGACACCATGGAGCTCTCGGTAGGCGCTGGCCCGACGGTTGCCAATGATCCGGAAGTGCTCGAAGAAACGGAGGAGGAACCCCAGGCCGTTGAGGCGTCCGAGAGCACCACAATCCTAGCGGTTAGGACGCACTGGGGAAGCAGGGAATACCTGCTTGGGCCAATTCGCCCACAAGGGGAGGCATGGGTCGAAGAGGACACACTGCTGACAGGAGGAATTGCGGGAATGAACCCGAGCCGGGCCGAACGAGAGACCGACACGTTCCACAACAAGGAGCGGGAAGCACAGCAGGCTCGGAGACCCACAGAAAGAGAACCGCTGTCAGGAGCTCCCACGAGGCATGCCCACTACTGGCCGGGGGTCACCAAGCTCAACATAGACACTGAACCCTTTAACCCAGACTGGGACGCAGCACCCTCGGGCAAGTGCACGCTCACGACAGAGACAGGCAGGCACCACGTGTTCGCGCACGACGAGCGGGGCAAGATGGTAGGCGCCCTCAAAGAAGAGGTACTCGATAGGCTCTACGACAGATATGTGGCCGCGGCGGGCACGAACAGCGCAGATCAGACCCATACAAGGGCGGGGGAAGAGCGACGGCGGTCCTTCGAGGAGCGGGAGCCACAGCTGGGCACAGTCCACGGATTCGCCACAGAAGTAGTCCTCCTGCTCAAAAGATATTCCTGCGAGGAGGAGGAGGAAGTCAAGAAAACTGCACTGCAAAATCACTGGACGCTCCCTCCAGAAATTATGCAAGCGCTCCAGGAGGCCTTCGGGATCCAGGCGGAGATATTCGCGTCGCCGCTCAACGTACACAGCCACACGGCGACATACTGCTCCAAGTTCGACAGGGACAAGATTTTCGGATCCAAAGGGTCTGCATGGGACACCCAATGGGGAGAACTGGGCGCCTTCGAGTTCAATCCGGAGTACACAGCGGCAGACCTAGACAAAGCGCTTCAGGAGGCCCTGATGTCCACCATGGCGAAAACCCCGGTACTGGGGGTAGGAATTTACCCGGCCTGGACGAGAACGCCAGCCAAGGCATACTGCAGGAGGTATGGAGATACTAGGATACATGAATTTGGGGTGATCCCAAGAAAAAGCTTTACGTTCCTTCCCCCAGACCACTGGGGAGGCACCACAGTATCAGGCGTCACGAAGAAGGACTACAGCAACTGGGGAGTTAGGATCCTAGTTGTTGCCAACGCAGAGGGATGGCAAAAATTCTGCCCGGACCCAGAAGGGGCAGCGGAACTAGTCGGGAAGGCCCTGCAGCGCAGCACGTACTGCACGGTCCGTAAGTACCACACGATTCGGAACCTCAGGCCGGCCAACCCGAGGGTCCACACCTCGGATGCAGTGTCAGACATGGCGGCGGTTAAAAATGCGATGGAGAACGCTAGTCAATACGACATGATCTTCGACCCTCACCCGATGAGAAAATGGGAAATACCGAGCATGTCGCGCAGACAGGGATGGGGGAACGAAGGGGGTGAGGTCCCCAAGGAAGACCGCACCCCGGAGGCGGCGAGGGCCATGAGACAAACATGGCGCGACAGGGGACTCGCCGAGGTCACGATCACGGAGTACCATGCGGCGAACACGGCATGGCCTTTGGACAAGATCAAAGAGGACTCGAGGGCCAGATGGCTAAAGGCAATGGAGCGCACTCCCATGCTCTTCAGCAGACAAGACAGGGACAGGGGACACACGGAAGTAAGGGAGAGGTTCCCCACGTGTCCCATTAAGCACAAAACCGGACGTTCCAGAACCCTAGAGAAAATCAACAAAGCCTGGGATGCAACCTCGTTCCTCTATACGGATGGATCGCGACTGGACCCAGAGGAAGAAGGGGGGTTACATAGAGTGGGAGCGGCCTACTGGGACCCCAGAGGGGATGAAAACCCCAGAACTTGGAGGGGCACGTGGTCGACGGGTGGACACCTCACCATCAACAGGGCGGAACTCCTGGCGATCCACGCGGCACTCAGGGCCAGAGAATGCACAACACCGGGCGAGATAGCAATCTGCACGGACAGCCTCTGCAGTATGTACCAAATACTCAACATGTTGTCCAGACCCCACACGATGGAGGGCCATAGACACAGGGATTTGCTTGAGGATATACTCTCCCTGGTCGAACAGCATAACAGCCAGGGAACGAAGGTCTCACTCAGGAAGGTCAAAAGCCACACGGGGGTGAAGGGCAACGACAAGGCAGATGAGGCGGCCAAACAGGCAGCAGAAAACCAGGAGGGCACCACCCAAATTGACCCATGGGACAACAGGACCATGTACACGCTCGTGGCCAATGCCCGAGATGGTGAATCGATGAGGCCCCTGCAAGGGGAGGGGGCGGTAGAAAGGTATGTGGCAGAAAGGATTGCACTAAAAGCGACACAGCACAGGTCAGTGAGAAAATGGCTACAGCCCCCGAGCAGCCCGTGGGAAGAATGGGGAACACCCGGCAGGGGAAGTCGGGAGGGAGCTCTCTCAGTAGAGGGCTCTATGACGGAGAACCCCACGACCGGCGCCCCAGGGCCAGCCCAAGGCCCCGACCGGGGCCGACAGAACGTGGAAATGGGGACACCAGGGGAGAATCTCCAGGAGCCGATGCTCCTGGAGGAACTCCAGCACGCTCCCTGGAGCCAGGGCGACCCGCCGGAGCGACGGGAGCCGGGCGACCAGGAACAGGTACACCCGCGGGATCAAGTGACCACTCAGGACGAGTGGGACCTACTCTGGGAATTCGATGAGACGCGGGGGCCGCCTCTGGACATGGACGAGAGGGGGGCCATGAACTCGCCAGACAGAGAGATGATGCAAGCGATCGAGGAGGCAGAACGTGAGGACCCAATTGACGGTCTGTGCCGCTCGATGATGGAGATGGACCTGGGAGAGTCGGAACTCCAGAACCTGACGGACGTTCCACAACAAGCGATAGACGCCTACCAGGAGGCGGCCCCAGAGAGAAGAAGAAAGAGAAAGAGGGACCGGGAGGCCATGCACCGGGGAAACGGAGACAGGGCCGCCACAAGCCACGCAGACGCTGCCGCAGTCGAGACACACATGGGAAGAAGATTGGAGGAGCCCCCGCGGGAAATTCTCCAGGACAAGTCGATACCAGGAATATCCAATCACTTCTGGAAGATTACTCCACCGACGCTCAGGTCCCTGATTCTAAGATGCCGGTTTGGGGTCCTCATGACGACTGCCAGAAAGCACCTCATATGGCCGAACAAATATCCGGTCCCGGACTGCGCCCTCTGCGGGAGGAGGGACACTCCGGCACACAGGCTGGCTGGATGCAAAGACGAGACCAGCAAGAACATGGCCACAGCCAGGCACAACGAAGTGGCAAGGACCCTTTACGAAGCGATCAGGAAGGGACGAACGGGCGCCAGTCCGATCTGGATCGCGCACCACGCTGGGCTCGACGGGACTAACAAATGTACCCGCCCGATACCGGACTTCGTACTCAAAAGGGGTCAGTGCCGTAGGGATGGAAGGGACCACCCGGGGGCGAAGGACCCCCCAGACGACATACCACACTTTGTGGATATTGTCATGATCAAGGGTGCAGAGGACGTCAGGGACGCCCCCCCAGGCAGGCCGGAAAACACCCACAGGGAGGATGTGGGAGAAATCCACCTCATAGAGGTGGCCTTCACGTGGGACACTCGCTGGTATGTGTCCCTTCACGATAAACTCAACAAGTATGAGCCCCTTATGGAGCTACTCAGATCCAAAGGCTATAAAGTGTTCTTTCACCCGATGGTTTTCGGAACCACGGGGTCGGTATATGAACACAACGCAAGGGCTCTCACGCAACACCTCGGCTTCAACAAGAAGGAAGCTGAGGCCCTCCTCAAGAAAATCAGTAGCATCGCGGTGGAATGGGCTGCCAAGATGTTGATTTCACACAGCAGGTCGGAGAAGGAGAAGGCTCTAAAAAACAGTAAGAAGCCGCCTTGATTGTGCATGTGACTAGGGGCAGGCGTAACAGCTGTGCACCTTCAAATATCACGCTTCCAGTAGGAAGAGTCACATTTTTTCTTTTTCTTTTTACAGCATAAGTACCAAAAGTGCAAAAAGTGACAATTTTAGCCTAGTGGTGTAGTAGTGTAGAAACCTTGCAGTGCCCTTAGCCAAATCGATCTCCAATGCGATTAAGCATTGTCATATGGTCAAATAAGTATACCGACACAATTTCAATGCAATGTAACCATGTCTCGATTGAAATAGTGCCCTTGTACTTGCCGACGCACACACAAAATAAGCGAAAACAACACGAAACCCCAACTTTGCAGTCCTATATCTAGGGTTATGGTCATCCAACGACAGAATGGTCATGAAAAATGAGCTCCCCGACATCGAAATACCCTTGTGTAACCCGACATGGTCATTATGTAACCCCATGCTATCCTGAAATGTCAGATTTCCGACGAAACCCTACTCCGCATACCAGAATCCCATATGGGCTTCTTGGGAAAGTGGTGATATTGGTGGGCAAACTGGTATGTCGAGGGCATTCATGTGGTTTGAATGATGCCCACGAGAGTCGTGTATACTACGATATGGCATATACCTACCTCACATCTTCAGGTAGATAGCCATATCTAGTGAGGTTTGTCCAAGGGGGCAGGGTGTACAGCATAAGTACCAAAAGTGCAAAAAAGTGACAATTTTAGCCTAGTGGTGTAGTGGTGTAGAAACCTTGCAGTGCCCTTAGCCAAATCGATCTCCAATGCGATTAAGCATTGTCATATGGTCAAATAAGTATACCGACACAATTTCAATGCAATGTAACCATGTCTCGATTGAAATAGTGCCCTTGTACTTGCCGACGCACACACAAAATAAGCGAAAACAACACGAAACCCTAACTTTGCAGTCATATATCTAGGGTTATGGTCATCCAACGACAGAATGGTCATGAAAAATGAGCTCCCCGACATCGAAATGCCCTTGTGTAACCCGACATGGTCATTATAATTTATAACCCCATGCTATCCTGAAATGTCAGATTTCCGACGAAACCCTACTCCGCATACCAGAATCCCATATGGGCTTCTTGGGAAAGTGGTGATATTGGTGGGCAAACTGGTATATGGGCTTCTTGGGAAAGTGGTGATATTGGTGGGCAAACTGGTATGTCGAGGGCATTCATATGGTTTGAATGATGCCCACGAGAGTTGTGCATACTACGATATGGCATATACCTACCTCACATCAGGTAGATAGCCATATCTAGTGAGTTTTGTCCAAGGGGGCAGGGTGTACAGCATAAGTACCAAAAGTGCAAAAAGTGACAATTTTAGCCTAGTGGTGTAGTAGTGTAGAAACCTTGCAGTGCCCTTAGCCAAATCGATCTCCAATGCGATTAAGCATTGTCATATGGTCAAATAAGTATACCGACACAATTTCAATGCAATGTAACCATGTCTCGATTGAAATAGTGCCCTTGTACTTGCCGACGCACACACAAAATAAGCGAAAACAACACGAAACCCTAACTTTGCAGTCATATATCTAGGGTTATGGTCATCCAACGACAGAATGGTCATGAAAAATGAGCTCCCCGACATCGAAATGCCCTTGTGTAACCCGACATGGTCATTATGTAACCCCATGCTATCCTGAAATGTCAGATTTCCGACGAAACCCTACTCCGCATACCAGAATCCCATATGGGCTTCTTGGGAAAGTGGTGATATTGGTGGGCAAACTGGTATATGGGCTTCTTGGGAAAGTGGTGATATTGGTGGGCAAACTGGTATGTCGAGGGCATTCATATGGTTTGAATGATGCCCACGTGAGTCGTGCATACTACGATATGGCATATACCTACCTCACATCTTCAGGTAGATAGCCATATCTAGTGAGGTTTGTCCAAGGGGGCAGGGTGTACAGCATAAGTACCAAAAGTGCAAAAAGTGACAATTTTAGCCTAGTGGTGTAGTAGTGTAGAAACCTTGCAGTGCCCTTAGCCAAATCGATCTCCAATGCGATTAAGCATTGTCATATGGTCAAATAAGTATACCGACACAATTTCAATGCAATGTAACCATGTCTCGATTGAAATAGTGCCCTTGTACTTGCCGACGCACACACAAAATAAGCGAAAACAACACGAAACCCTAACTTTGCAGTCATATATCTAGGGTTATGGTCATCCAATGACAGAATGGTCATGAAAAATGAACTCCCCGACATCGAAATGCCCTTGTGTAAACCGACATGGTCATTATGTAACCCCATGCTATCCTGAAATGTCAGATTTCCGACGAAACCCTACTCCGCATACCAGAATCCCATATGGGCTTCTTGGGAAAGTGGTGATATTGGTGGGCAAACTGGTATATGGGCTTCTTGGGAAAGTGGTGATATTGGTGGGCAAACTGGTATGTCGAGGGCATTCATATGGTTTGAATGATGCCCACGTGAGTCGTGCATACTACGATATGGCATATACCTACCTCACATCAGGTAGATAGCCATATCTAGTGAGTTTTGTCCAAGGGGGCAGGGTGTACAGCATAAGTACCAAAAGTGCAAAAAGTGACAATTTTAGCCTAGTGGTGTAGTAGTGTAGAAACCTTGCAGTGCCCATAGCCAAATCGATCTCCAATGCGATTAAGCATTGTCATATGGTCAAATAAGTATACCGACACAATTTCAATGCAATGTAACCATGTCTCGATTGAAATAGTGCCCTTGTACTTGCCGACGCACACACACAATAAGCGAAAACAACACGAAACCCCAACTTTGCAGTCCTATATCTAGGGTTATGGTCATCCAACGACAGAATGGTCATGAAAAATGAGCTCCCCGACATCGAAATACCCTTGTGTAAACCGACATGGTCATTATGTAACCCCATGCTATCCTGAAATGTTAGATTTCCGACGAAACCCTACTCCGCATACCAGAATCCCATATGGGCTTCTTGGGAAAGTGGTGATATTGGTGGGCAAACTGGTATATGGGCTTCTTGGGAAAGTGGTGATATTGGTGGGCAAACTGGTATGTCGAGGGCATTCATATGGTTTGAATGATGCCCACGTGAGTCGTGCATACTACGATATGGCATATACCTACCTCACATCAGGTAGATAGCCATATCTAGTGAGGTTTGTCCAAGGGGGCAGGGTGTACAGCATAAGTACCAAAAGTGCAAAAAGTGACAATTTTAGCCTAGTGGTGTAGTAGTGTAGAAACCTTGCAGTGCCCTTAGCCAAATCGATCTCCAATGCGATTAAGCATTGTCATATGGTCAAATAAGTATACCGACACAATTTCAATGCAATGTAACCATGTCTCGATTGAAATAGTGCCCTTGTACTTGCCGACGCACACACAAAATAAGCGAAAACAACACGAAACCCCAACTTTGCAGTCCTATATCTAGGGTTATGGTCATCCAACGACAGAATGGTCATGAAAAATGAGCTCCCCGACATCGAAATACCCTTGTGTAACCCGACATGGTCATTATGTAACCCCATGCTATCCTGAAATGTCAGATTTCCGACGAAACCCTACTCCGCATACCAGAATCCCATATGGGCTTCTTGGGAAAGTGGTGATATTGGTGGGCAAACTGGTAT
>LGRX02027179.1:0-23411 GCA_001247695.2 Cymbomonas tetramitiformis
GTGTTCGTTTGTGTCTGCAGTCCCATTTTTAGCTTGCTCCTTGTGCTGCTGTGTCCCCTTTCTTCGAAGTGTTTTTCCAGTAGCCCGGCTGTGGACCTACTAACTTGTGACATTCTTTGTCTGGTTTTAAGGTTTCTCTCCCTTTTGCCGTATCCCATCTGGGCCCCTTTGTCTTCCTCACTCTGAACAGCGCCTGCCAGTCCCGTGTACACTTCCTGTGCATATATTGCCTGTAGGGACTGGAGCCCCAGTCCATATTCCTCTTTTTCCTCCGTGTTTAGTTCATTGGGCGTACCATTCGCGGGAAGTCCATATATTCTTTTCATCGCGGCTCCCAGCTGGTTTTCGGCCTGTTGTATTTCACCCTGTGTGTATATCCCGAGGTGGAGTCCGTATTTGAATTTCCCCAATATGGCCGACTTCAGAGAGTACTCTTTTTGTCTTTGTGTGAGGGGGGTTGCCAGTAGTGCGTCTATTCTTCTTTTGAGTTCCCGTAGTGACTTTCTTTTCTCCTCTTTCCATGTCCCCAGCATATTGAGTAGGACCCCCAGGTACTTGTAGGTATCCCCGGCTTTTAGGAGTTTTAGCGTTCGACTTCCGCATTTCACCCCTTGGTGCCTACTTTCTTTCACGTTTTTGTTGCCATGTTCTACCCCTGTTATCTTTGTTTTGTCCTCGTTTATTCTGAGTCCACTCCAGTCTCCAAATGCCGAGAGTTTCTTTAGCTGTTGTTCCATGCCTGTCATTAGTTTGGTTAGTATAATTAGGTCGTCCACAAACGCTCCGGAGGAGGTTCTCAGTTCCCCTCTGAGCTCCCTGTCAGTTGCATACCTGTGCTGGTATCCATGGCCTCCCACCTCTAGCCATCTAAGGAGAGGTTCCAGGTATAGTATGAACAGTAGCGGGCTCATGCTGTCGCCTTGCAGAATCCCCCTTCTTATTGGCACCTCTTCCGAGACCTGGTCCCCTACTTTTGCTCTCATTTGCATGGAGTCCTCCTCGTTTTCGCCCAGTATGTCCCTAACAGCTTCGGTAAGTTGTGGTGGCACCCCCAGGTGTTTTAGCGTCGTAATGAGTCTTTTGTGGTCAACCGAGCCATACGCGTTTTCGAAATCCACGTAGGTTGCATGTAGGTTTCGTTTGGAGAGGTTGGCGTCTTCAATGGCATTGGTTACCCTGGTGAGTTGCTTCATTGTGTTGTGGTTTTCCCTTGAGCCCTCTTGTGCTTCCGAGAGCATGCCGTTTATCTCACAGAAGTCAGCTAGCATTTTTGTGAGTACTGTAGTGTATAATTTGAACAGGCAATCCAATAGTGCTATAGGTCGGTAGTTCTTTTGTTTTGTTACTTCTCCTTGCTTGTGGTGGAAGCAGAAGTAGCCTTTTTTCCATGGTAGGGGGGTGTGTCTATGCTCCCACATTAATTTCATGAGTTCACACAGTTGGTCGTGGAATCTGTCCGGCATCTGTTTCAGTACTTCATTTTGTATCCCCATGGGCCCGGCTGCTTTGTTGGTTTTCATTTTCTTCACTGCCTGTCGATAGGCCTCTTTGTCCACATTTAGGTTTACTTTTGTTTGGTCCGGCCTTTTGCATTGGTTTTCCCTCACGTAGTTCTTGTACCTTTCGTCAAGCCAGGGTGGCGTATCTTTAAGTCCTTTCTCTGGTTCCTTCATTTTGTATGGTTCCGACCACGCAATGTGTTCGCCCATTGCCTGTGCCACTTTTTGGTGTCCTACCACTAGTTCTCCTTGCATGGTTTCAATTGCTTGTATTGTTGTAGCTGGTGCCGTTCCGTTTTCTATCTCTTTTTTGTATATCAATTTATGGTAGTGCTTTATGTTGCTCCAGTATCCTTCTCTCATTTTCATTCTTGTTTTCTGTTTTCGGTTTGCTTCGTGTTCTTTAATGCACTTCCTTGCCTCTTTTGTCGCAAGCTTTTTTTGTTCCCGTTCCCATTGTTCCCATTCCCTCATTTCGCTTGTTCGGTTGTCAAAATCTTCCGTCCGTGCTTCCTCGGTTACTTGTTCTCGTGTTTCTATGTCCTTCTTCCATAATGCTATGTTTTCGCGGCACCTGTTCCTTTCTTTCAGGTGGCCGTCCCTTTCTTTGCGGAGGGTTTTTGGGAGGTGTAGTCCATGTTGTTGTTCTGGTGCTGCCGCTTGTTTCGGTAGGTTGACATCCATCATTGCCCTGTCTCTTGCTTCCCCCATTATCCTTGCAACCACCCCTCCCGCGTAGTCTATTGCCCGTTTTATGTGCCTTGTGCTGGCTGCTGTTTTTATCCCGTTTATTGCTTCTTGCATTTCATCTTGTAATTCCTTCGTATATGCAGCGTCCAGTGTTTGCCTGAGGGTATTCCCCTCTGCTTCTGTTAGCGGGAGTTTCAGTCTGTCTGTTTTTGCATGTTGTGGCTTTTGTGTCGTTGGTCTGTGGGTCCCCCAGGCTTTTAGGTCCAGTTGCGTTGTGCAGACCATTTTGTGGTCGCTCATGTGTAGCTCGGTGAGCTCTCCTGCTGTTGGTTGCGTGTAGCATTGTAATTCTGCTTTGCTTGCTAGCATTCTGTCTATGTTCCGTCGTTCATGCCATGTTAGTGTTGTTTCCCTGGTCCCTCCCACGTCTTGCAGGCCCGTGGCTTCCAGGGTTTTGTTCCATTCTTTGTCCCTGCTATTTTTTGGTGTTCCCGTCGTGGCATTCAGGTCCCCACAAATTAGTACTGTTTGTCCTACCGCATTTTCACTGGCTGTGGTCACCATTCGCACATACTCCTGTATGCCATTTCTGGCCGCCTCTCTGTTGAGTTCCCCTCGTCCTGTATCTTCCGCCACGTCTTTTCCTTCCACCGGGTAGTATACCCCTAGCAGGTGTAAGTATTTTCCTCCCGGAAAGTGGAGCAGCGTGTGTGTGAGTACTCCTCGTAAGTGCGGTACCTGCACCTCGGTGTAGTTATGTGGTTTGGCATATTCCCCTGTGAGTATTACGGCAAGGCCCGCCTTGTGGTTGCTCTCTTCTCCCTCCCCTTCCTCTGTTGGTATGTTTGTGCATATGTTTGACTGCTTTCTGTTTCTGAAGTGTCTTTTTATTTCCTCATTCGCAGTCTTAGTTTCCGTGACTATTGCTATATCTATCTCCCATTTTTTCATTTGCTCCTCCAGTTCATACAGTGAGTGCGGGGAGCCTTGTATGTTCCATGTTAGGAAATTTATGGTGTGTTGTTGTGCTTGTCCCATTTCTTCAGTGTTTAGGTTCTCCGTTTTTGGCATGTTCCCACCCCATTGCTTCAGTGCCTCCGGGGACCCTTTGGTTTCCTCATTGTCCCTTTTGTTCGTTTTCGTTGTTGTAGTAGGTGGCGGGTATTTCTTGGCGTTCGCGGGAGGCCTCAGCTTTTTTCCTGTCGCCGTTCCCTCCTCCTTCTTTAGCCTTTCGTTCGCTTGTTCTTTGCTTATCGGACGGAACCGTAGCGTGGCCTGAACTAGCTTGTCCGTGGTACTTGTGTTCTTTTCTTCCGTTGCGTCGCTCGTGGCGTGTTGCTCCGTGGTAGGTGCCCTGCCATCTTCCTTCGGTTCGTCACTTGTCATGTCCTCCTCGGCCAGCCCAGTTGTTTGTTCTGTCGTCCGCCGCATCCCCCGAGTCTCCCCCTGCAGCCATGCCGTGTTTCTAGTCCCGAGTTTGAAGTGTCCTGGTTTGCCGTCAACATGCCAGTATTTCCAGCTCCCTGCCACTCTTATCGCTTGCTCACCTTGACTGAATTTTCCCCATTCTGGTGGTGTGCTATGTGTTTTTAGTCCACTATATTTCACCTTTTGCAGGTCGTAGGCTTCTCGCAGTATGGTCCAAACATCTATAGCTATTAGCAGTTCGTCCTGTTTTTCTATTCCCCCAGTAGGTAGCCACACATGCGCCTGCATGTCCTGGCGTGTTATTGTGAGCATCATCATTGCCCATTTTTCTCCATCTCTTATTGCTATCTGGGTTCGGCCATCTGTCGACAGTTTTCCCATTGTTTCATCTATGAGGGCTTCAGTGTCTTGTTGTAGCGCTTGAAGTGCTTCCCGAACGTTCATTATTGTTTGTATGCCCACCCCTTGTTGTCGCATTGTGTCCTCCACCTGTTCCCCTGTGCGGCCACGCTCCACCTCCCTCATGAAGGCATCCGCCGCACACGTTCCTTGGGTTCGCGCCTGTTTTGCCCCAGTCCTTTTTGCTGGGTTCTCCCTTGTCAGCTCAACTTCATCCGTGTCCTGTTCTGCATGTGGCTTGTTTTCCCTCATTATGGCCGACTTTATCTTTGGCCTGAATCTGTCTCTGCATTTATTCACTATTTCCGTAGTGTGTAGTGTCACGCATCGACTGGTTTGGAGTGTGTTCGTGTACACATGTTGTATCCACGCTCCTTTCCTTTCTGACAGCCACTGTTGCCATAGCTCCGCAATATATATCACCCAGACGCCGCAGCTGAATGCATCGTGTTGGTGCCTGTCGTACATCGGCGTGGCTCTAGCTTCCGGGCACCCCATTGCCTCCTTGTTGCCCGTTACCCATGCACTCACTGCTCCTTGCAGTTCCTCCGCCATTCTCGTGTGCCCTTGGGCGGTTTTCTTCCGTGTCTGTCTTTCCATGCCCATAGAATCGTATACATAGGCCTGCAACGTGCTGTTATCTTTTGCGACGCAGACTCCTACCATCAGTAGTAGCCAGTGTCCGTTTCCTACCACTGGTATCTGGGTGCCACCCTTTCTGGCGACTTTTTCTTTTACCATTTCCAGAAATTTTCTGTCATTTTCCCTCAGCATCTTTAGTATTTCTTGCATGGTTGTTGAGCCCGGAGGGTTGTCTTCCAGTGTTTCGAGCGCGAGGTCCACTTGGTGCATATTCAGTTTCCCATCCTTGGCAAATATTCCCTGCGTGACAGAATTCTTGGGGTACTGTCCTTCCATTTTCTCGTTCGAGCATGTCCCTCCCCCTATATGTGAGGGCTGTGGTTTCGCTTCGGCATACCTACCCGTCTCCTCAATTTGTTCAGCTTTCCTGTTGGGTTTTGTACCCAAAGCTGCTCCTCGTGCCGCCGTAGACATTTCATTCACCGCTTTGACCTGCGGTACCTCTTGTCGAGGGTTTTTCATTGCCAGTTGTGCCTGCTCCTTCCGTTTAGCCAGAGTGCCCAGCACACTTAGTGTTACATGCATGCTCATTATTTGGGCTCCCACCGTTCTCGCTATGTTTTGGCCTTCCCTTCTCATTCGGCGCATCTCACCATGTTTTCGCGCCCACTTACTATTGTCCCTGTCCTTTGTTTCTTGCCTTACTACCTGGTTGCTTCTGACCAGTTGTGGTCTGTCATATTTGGTACGTTGTACCCACCTGTATGTTTTCCCTTTCTCATGTTCACTCCAATATCTCCTTCCCCTTTTGTGTGCATGTGCGTGCTCCTGCCGGTTCGCCCGTAGGTAATATGTGAGGTTTCTTCTGAAGTTCGCCCTTCGTCCCCCCTCTTCTGTTGTGGCTAACCACCTGGGGCCCTTTGGGGGCTTTTCCTGTGTTATTTCCTGGCGTTGGTCGTTGACTCCTCTTGGCATTTCCTCACTTACCTTTCCAGTTTCAACTGTTTGCCGGGTTTTTGCTGTTGCCTCTGTGCTTCGTTTCTGCATGCACTGTGCTGCATGCTCCCTTTCCGGGGCTTCACCCAGCACTCCCTTTGAGAGCTTTTCCTGTGTTGTTCCTTGGCTTCGGTTGTCCTCCCCTCTTGGCATTTTTTCCCTTCCCTTCCTTGTTTCAGTTACCTGCCTGGTTATCGTTGTTGCCGCTGTGTTCCTTTTCTGCAAGCATGTCACTCGCACCCTTTCCGGTGTTTCTTTTTGCATTCCCGTTCCCACCTTTCTGCCAGTCTTCCTGCATGCTGTTACCCGTATCCATTGCGTTAATTTTTGTGCTGGCGTTATTCTTCCTCCACTATTACTTTTCGTCAGGAACGTAGCTGCAACACAAATTGCAAGTATTGCTTTCATTAGTGTGCCCCGTGAGTTGCCTTCGTGTCCATTACTTACCACGCATCTCCTTCGGGTATGTTTTCCTCCCCCCATACCGCCTCCCTTGTTACGCGTTACACGCTCATTTTGTCCCCTCACACCCTGCTTGTTGCATTTTTGAACTTCGTTTTCCTCAATACTTATTCGTATATACCCTATGGGTGTCCCCTCAAAGTATTTCCCCTTTTGGGCCATTTGCACAAAACTTCGTATTTTTACGTAGAGCTTCTGGAGCAATTCGCTAAAAATCCAATGTCGTCCGTTCAAGCTCATTTTCATTTGTTGTTTGTATTTTACCATTTGTAGGCTCTGTGTGAAATTTTTCCGTCTAATTTTGTCATTATGTGCACCTATACCCCCCTTTTTCTGTGGGTACTGACCCTTTGGGTTAGGGTTTCCTTTCATTTCCCTGTATATGGCTGTGTAAGCTGTCATAGTTGGCCTTTTCCCTTTCAATGTATCTTGTGGGTTTCTCTTGTTATTGTTGTCCCTATCGTTTCGTCGGTGTGCATGTTCTTCTGGCTTAACGCGGTTCTCCTTGTTACGCGTTACACATGTCTGCAGCGTCGTTCCGTTCTTTTTACAGCATATCTGGGCTTCATTCTTCCCCATATATCTTTGTGCATAACTCTTGGTTGCCTCCTTAAAATATTGCTCTGCTGGGGTCGTTTTTACAAAACTTCGAATTTTTACGTAGAGCTTCTGGAGCAATTCGCTAAATGTCCAAAGTCGTCCGTTCAAGTTCATTTTCATTTCATGTTCGTATTTTGCCATTTGTAGGCCCTGTGTAAAATATTTCCGTCTAATTTTGCTTTTATGTGCCCCTATTCCCTCCCTTTTCTGTAGGTAAGCCCCATTTGGGTTAGGGTTTCCCCTTGTTTTCCTCCATATGGCTGTACGGGTTGTTGCAGTTCTCCTATTTCCATTCAGTGTATCCTGTGGGTTCCTTTTGTTGTTACTATCCCCGTCGTTTCGCCAGTGTGCATGTTCCCCCGACCCCTCGTTCTTCTTGTTGTTACGCGTTACATTTGCCTGCAGCATCATCCCGTCCTTACTACCATATATCTGGACCTCATTCTTCCCAATATGTCTTTGTGTTCGACTTCCAGTTGTCTCCTTGAAATATTGCTTCGTCAGAGCTGTTTTTACAAAACTTCGTGTTTTAACGTAGAGCTCCTGGAGCAATTCGCTAAATGCCGTAATTTGCCGGTTACTCCTGAAAGTGTGAATACTGTCTGCCATTTTGCAATAAAGTCCCCATAGTAACTTTCCTGTAAGGCTGACCATTGTCTCCACTCGCTGGGGCTGGTTTGTGCTTATTTCTCTTAGGGTAGGCTTAGGGTTCCCCTCTTGTCCTAGTGGGAGTTCCTGAATGTGTTCTCTGCTGCTCACCTCCCTTGTGCACGGGGAACTGGTCTCGGGTGCCCCGCTTGTCGCTTTAACTCTGTTTACTATTTCATAGTGTATTTTATTGCAACTGCAGCTACTTAATGTCATTGTATGTTTTATGTTATTTTCTGCAGCTCTTGTGCCAGGTGTGCCCGCCCTTTCCCTATGTTGTATTGAGTTTGATGATGCTACCGTGTCAACAGTGTGGTGGCAGTTGGTGCCTGTGTTATTGCTAGCCCTTTCACACTGGTGTCTAGTCGTGGGCTTTGCAGCCTGGGTTCCGATCGGCACTGTGCAGGAGTGTGGGCACGATGCACTATTACCAGCAGCAGGTTTGGATTTAGCAGATTTACTTTTTACTTCAGGTATTTGTTTAACCAGGATTTTCTGGTATACAGGGCTTTTCCTAGCTTCAAAACTGTAAGGGCCTATACAGGATGTGGCCTCCGCCAGGCTGTTTCTGTCAGCTCCTAGGGCGTTGGCTTCGGTTGGAGCGAGGCTCTGCCAGCTGTTGTTCCAGCTGCTCCAGTTTTTTCCTTTCGTCTGCCTTGGCCTGCGATGCACACAGGAACCCAGCCAGTACTTATTCAGCTGATTTCCCTTCCTCTTGTGCTGTGTCCGGACTGGTTCAGTGACGCAAGTGGTGGGGTTCCACTTTTCGTCTTGTGCCTGATTTCGGAGCCGATGCCCAAACTTTTCAGTCAGATTGTGTGTCCCTGTGCTGTTGCCCTCAACGCCATATGCGAGGGGTCCTTTATCCAGTGAGGATGATTTTTCCCCGAGGGAACTTACCCGTGCTTTTTGCAGACGTTTGAGCTCCGACAGCGTCTCTTCGTCGATCTCCATACCTCCGTCGCTGTCAGATGGCTCGCTCGCTTCCCGTGGCCTGCGTAGATTTTTCTTAGCCGGCTCGGGGGTGCGGTGCCCTTTCAGCAACTTGGCCAGTGCGTTGTTGGAGTTGCTGAAAGACTTCAATATTTCGCTGGAGATTCCAAGATGCTGCTTCTGGAACTCTCGGTTCTCCTCGGTGAGGTCGATCACGGAGTCCTTGACCTCGTCAACCTTGCTGGAGACGTTGTTCGTGGCCTCAACGCTGTCCGTGAAGCCGCTCTTGCACGTGCCCTCGAGCTTCTCCACGGCCTTGCGGAGCTCGTTGATGGCCTCGTCACCGGCCCCGCCCTTCGCAGCTTTCGCCCACTGGTTGGAGAGCTTGCTCTCCAGCGCTTGCACGATGTCCTCCGTCTGCTGCGCCCCTGCTGCTGGTGGCGCTGCCTTCCCTCTTCTGCCTTTAAACTTATCTCCCGTGCGAGAAAAGTCAGAGTGTTGGAGGAGGTAGGACCGGGATTTATTGGGGAGAGAGAGACGGACCGTACGTCTGTCCTGCTTCCCCAGCCACTCATACGCCGCTTCGCTGGCCAGCCCAGTGAAAAGATTGCCGCTTTTTGTGATTCTTACCCGCATATACGTTTCCGGCTTTGCTGGGTCAGTCCCTGGCCTCACTGTCGTCGCTGGCAGTGGCTTTAGATGTTCTGCTGCTTCGCCTAGGCCCGCCTGTGTAAACACCTCCTGGATGGCCGCGACTAAGTTCGGGAGGTCCGCGGCCAGGTCGATGGTGCTCCCCTTATCAACTACGATCACCTCTGTCTCGTCCTCGCCTCTGTTCGTTAGCGATGGTCTGATTCTCTGTACCGTGTATTCCCCGAGACCCGGGAAGGCCAGCACCTTCGACTCTATGTTGTCAGCGGCCTCCTCCGTGACCGCCACCAGCCGTATGCTGTTGGTGTGCTTCTCCATGTACGCGGGCAGTCCCCGCGCCCCTTTGATTGCTGATTCAACAGAGGGCATACTGCGCAGTTGTTTCTCCAAGTCTTTGGTCGTGTGCCCACGCAACTCTTCGCTGATTATGTGCAGCTGTCGCTCCGCGTTGCCCGTCCTGGTCTGCCTCGGATGGAATACCCGTACCCTCGGGATGCAAACGTCTGCTGCTTGGAAGTTGTCTGCCCCCAGTGGTACGCAGTGAAGAGGTAGATGTGCCAGAGATGTCGCCAGCGCAGTGATGGCATATTCACTTTTTTCAAAGGTGAGATGAAGCTCTGCTATCTTATCAGCATACCAGCGTAGCTGGGTTTCGCCGCTGCACAGAACCGGGGCAGTGTCAGGGAGGTCGTGAAAGTGTCGGATCGCCGACTCCAAGTGGCCGATGTACTGCTTCGCTGCTTTTGGCTCTTCCCGAAAGGGCCCCACCGTCACCTGCGGTCCCTTCTTGTGCATGCCAACTTCATCCTGCTCCTCTGAGGTGAGGTCAGTGCAATTCACTACCAGCTGGTAGTGGGTTCTGCCGTGCCCTGCCGGGAGCCCGTAAATAGTTTCCAGTGGGAAGCCTCGCTGGTACTTCACGTTCCGCGCGTCCTCGTAGACGGTGGCCATGTACTCTGCCACCGCCTCCAGCGCCGTCATATCCGCGTCTGCTGCCCCCGCGGCCTCAATCAGTTTTTTCATATCTTCACCATGTGTGTCGCAGAGCTCCGGCATGGTCGCTCCGCCTGGGTACCCGTCGGTTCTCTTCGCTGACTGCGCTTTTATTTCTCTGATGAACTCCTCGGTGTTCGCTTGGTCTGCTGATCCTCTTTCGTGCCCCATGAACCTGCTCGATTTTTCTTCTTGCCCCACTTGTTGGGGACTTCTTTCTCCGAATTTTCGCACATTGCCGGCTTTCGTGTTGGCCATCTTAGGTTTTTCAGTGGCTGTACGACTTGTGTCTGGCTTGTTTGAGCAGGGGTGTCGGGCACTACATGCAAAGTACGGCGCTACAGATACGGACAGGGGAGTTTCGTGCACTGTAAATACGGGTTGACGCACCTCATGTCTTACCTGTGTCGCCCCATCGCCCTTGTTACCGTTGTCTTGAAGCCCTGCGAGCACAGTTAGTAGAAAAATTACATTTTTTAAAAAATCTATTTTAGAGCCCGCGGCCCGGAGAGAGGTGCACGCCTCAGGCGGGTTCGCGAGAAGTGTGACGTCCGTTACTGTTTTAGTAATTATTGTCGCAATGAATGGCGCCCCATTACGGTGCAAGGTTACGCGCGCTGGGTACCGCTGGAGATGCGCGGGGGCTTCGTGCCGCTGGCGGTTACGCGCGCCCTTCTGCAAGATGCTATTGCGCGCGCGCCATGGATCGGTGCACAGGATCGCGTCCAAAATTATGTGTTGACACAACTTAAAACCAAGCTGGATTTGTTCAAGGGCGTGGATACAGACTTGGACACCACGCTGGTTTGCACCAGCTGCGGCGGCTGCGTCCGTCTTTGCTCGCCCGCGCTTGCGTTATGGGCGCGGTGTCATTACGACACCGTTACTCGCACTCTGCGCTGCCCGATTTGCTACGCTCGCGGGGAACTGCCCTCCGCCCTGAACACGGACAATTTGGCGGTGTCCGTGGGCGTGGAAGAGGCTAAGAGGCACCTTTCGACCCACTTTAACGCCATTCTGAATAAAGGTGGTTACGCGAACGCGCTCCACGCGACGTTGTCGCACTACGTCCTGAATAAGGGTTCCCGCCGTTTCGTGCTCTCTGCCGATACCTGTTCCGCCATGCCTTTTTCTGCTCAACATCTTCGCTTCGCTCACGCACCTTTTCAGGCAGCGGAGCCTTGGTTTTGAACACATCGTGTTAAACGACACCGAGAAGCGGCCGACCGGGCGGTCCAAGCAGGCGACCCGCGGGGCCGTGATCGCCAGATACCAGGCGCCGTCGACTGCGAGCGCGGAGGTTGTGAAAGTGCTGTTGCTCAACGTGTACGCTGGCAAAAACGAAGAGACCCACGGCATGAACCTCGACTGCACCGACTGCATCGTCGCCATCTCCCGCATCCCGAACCCGGTACAGGCCGTTCACCGCGCTCTACGCGCGGGAGACGCAGTGACCGAACGTACGGTGCATGTCGTGAATATAGGGTAGGTGGACACTGCTGTCTATTCACGTCGTCAGTTAGATATAACAGTGTTGCATTGTACACATGTATGTGCAACAGTTGCACCACAAACTGACACTTAGCAAATTTTTTAAACTGTAAAACTTAAAAATGGAAACCGACGTCATACTCACCTTGCAAAGTGGTGGTTTTAGTTTGTAGTGGATAGTACCGCCGGGCTTTTACGACACACTTATTACGCAGGGAGCCAGCGCACTTATTACCGGTGCGGGTGGGCTGCTCACACGCAACATATTGAGTGGCACTTATTATCGGTATATGGGGGGGTCCAACGCAACATATCAAGAGCCAGTTATTACCGGTGCGGGGGGGGAGGGTTTTCACACGCAACATAACAAGGGCCAGTCATGTCCGGTGCGGGAGGATTTCTCCAACTCATCATAACAAGGGCCAGTTATGTCCGGTGCCGGGGGTTCACACGCAACATAACAAGGGCCGATGGCGTCCGGGGGTTCACACGCAACATAACAGGGCGATTATGTCCGGTGCGGGGGGGATTTTACACGCAACATATCATAGGCGTATGTCCGGTGCGGGGGGTGAGAGGGCTCTTCAACGCAACATAACCGGTATGTTATATTATTATCAAATTTCAATGACAACTTAAATTTTTGGCGCGGTACCTTACTCGGTTTGGCTGCGCGGCCTCGATCTCCACTCTCGCCCCCCCCCCCCCCGCTCGATGACGCCGATATGCACGCGCGCGCTGGGTATCTAATACGAAAGGTCATTTAGTGACAGTATAAATACAAAGCCGAAATGGTTGCAGATACGTCGTCATAATGTCAGTGCAATATAAGACGTTTGCATGTAAAGAGGATGATACAACAATAGGTGGCCAATGTGAAGCAATAACCTATGAAGTGAATGGTGAAACAAAAAAGTACGGCTGGGCAGATGAAATTCACGTAGCCCAAAACCTGTGTACGGAAGTAGCACAAAATGCCAACAATATATACGAGCGCCTTGGTAAAGATCCAAGGGAGCGTAAAACGCTATGTAATTTTGAAAAACGGCAGGAAATTTTAGATCACGAAATCCAGAGTACAAAAAAGGACTTGGTTGCGTGTCAAAAAGAAAACGAACAATTACAAAATAAAATGCAATTTTTGGCACTGGATAAAGTACTGTTGCAGCAGGAGTTGTCCATGCATGAAAACCATACCGTGGACGTCACGGCTGGCCCTTCTTCTGGTCCTGCGGCAAAGACTTCGGAAGTTCCAGTATTCGAAAATATACTTGAAGTTATCGAATCAATTAGTCATAAACTGGTTCACCAAGGGTTGACAACAAATAATTTTATAAAGTCTTTACAAAAAGTTTCCGTTGAAATAGCGGCACAACAGGTTCTGCGTGTCATGCAGTGCGAATGCAAACTTCATGAAACCGACTTACAACGTGTATACCCACAACTCACGACCAACTTTACTGAATTTATGGCGGAATATATCAATATACAGCTGGATAAGCGTGCCATCGGTAAGAGAAAGGTGGTGGTAAACAAGTTCAATAACGATGATGTATCTAAAGTTTTTCAATATTTTGTAAAAAATGAAGGTGTTTCTACAGAAGTTATAAAGGAAGACCAGTATTTCCAAAAAAACATATCGCCGGTGCTCAATAAAATATACGAACAATTCTGGTTTGATAGGTGATTGTCGATATGCTTCCAAACACACCCTTACTGCATTGTTATGTACTACTTTGACGGTGCGCATCGAGGCCGGCCTCGCGCGCGTGTTATCTAAGTTTTCGGCGTTGCCGTTTGGGTCATCAAGTATTTGAAATAGCTGCACCTTCTGTGTATTTGCGTTATATCAAAGTTCATCTACAGAATGACTATTTCACCGCACTCGCATCGGGCCGCGTTCACATCACACCGCCGTCGTTTTTTCGTCTCATTTACGGGCCTGCTCGACGCGCCGCAGGAAAAAACCTTCTGCCACAAATCTGGCGGTAGGCGCTTTGCAAATTTGTCGTTTATCGCGTGTCCAGGCAGTGGAAATCATGTGTAGGGTTTAGGGCAGAACGGCTCCAAAAGGTGGAACGGTTACCAGCAACAGGTTGTGGTTCTTGCGAGAATGCGAAATGCGAATGCGCGTATACGCTTGATACTTGTGGGTATACATACCAACATGTAGGCACGAAGCCACTCCCACGCGCGATATTCAAAAAAACGGGTTGCTATTGTACCAAAAGTTGGGCATTGCAAAAGCCGGTTTGTGCGCCTATAGATACAACCGTGCGTCGGTCCGTGCGTGAAGCGTCGCGCGATCGTGATTGCGATCGCGGAATCGAGTTTCGGTGTAATATCGAGTTACCGTATCATCGTAATATACTTATACGTACAGATAAATCGCCTTGCGATCACGGGTTGCTTTAAAATTCACAACTATGTCGGTCCTAAACATGACGGGATCACCGTACGGAAAGAACTTCGTCGCCGCTTTAGCGCAGCAGCAAATCGAGCCGAATCAAACCGAATTCAAATATTACTTTTTTAAATGTAAATTGCAGAAGCTCATCAACGATGCGAACCAGAAAATGGCGCACCCCAATAGTAGGGTCCATTACAAGGTTTTTTATGAAATACATGAACACTTTAAGCAGTACGTAGTAGTGGAAAAACTTTGTACACGTCTTATAATAAGTACGTTAAATAAGACGAATCTGCCTTTGTGCGTTGGGATAACCGCCGACGATTTTTACATCACGCTACAAGTTTATATCAATTCGTGCCTGGTGTCGAACAGCTGGGCTTTGGCCATACCTTTTAAATTATTGCTGTGGTGGCACGCACGTAAATGCGCCGTACAGCATTTCGATTGGACTTATATCGAAGCGATGTTTGACAGTTTTTCCGGTTCGCGACGTTTTCGGAGTGCCACTGCCAACGATGTGCGCGTCGTTTTGAATACTTCTTGGTCTCAAATTCAAAAAATAGCGAAGAACACGGAAAGGTTTGACGCGAGTGAGGATTCTCTTGCGGGTGAAGCGAACGGATAGTCGTCGTGACGAGAAATTGTGCATACGTATTTGAAGGTTTTGTGCGCATTTTTAATAATGAAATACATGAAATGCAAATGCGCGTATATGCGTTATACATATATATAGGTAAATATACCAACTTGTAAAAACGAAGCCATTCCCACGCGCGATATTCGAAAACGGGTTGCTATTGTACCAAAAATGGACGGATCTTGGCCGCCGTGGCGAAATTGCAGAACCGGTTTGTGCGCCTATAGTTATAACCGTGCGTCGGTCCGTGCGTGAAACCGTCACCGCTGCTCCCCACCTCTGCAATAACCATTACTGTTGTCACACCGGGGGTTTCTCCCTGGCAACATTATGAAAGCCAGTTATGTCCGGTGCGGGGGGTTCGACGCAACATAACAAAAGCCAGTTATGCCCGGTGCAGGGGGGGTTTCTCCAACGCGACACATTAAGGGCCAGTTATCACCATTGTCGTGCACCTTTTTCTGTTGTACCCGGCACGGTTGGGGTTATGGGCGTGCGGCACGGCGTAACCGCGGTGCGTACCCGGTAAACCCTCACTTTTTGTGAGAAGGCAGACGTAGATCGTGTGCAAAAGCGTAGGTACCTAACTTAGTGCTACGAGAAATTAACGTATCGAAAGCGTGCTTGACTCATAAATTGAATAAACTGAAAAAAATAACGACCGTGCCGTTTTAACAAGTGACTCAGCAATTAAGTTACCTCTTTTATAAAAATAAACTTTCGCTGTAATACGGTATGTGCTCAAAAGCTGCGCGTGGTGGTGTGGTGTAATAAGTACGACCGCAGTGACGGCTCGAAAATAGCAAGGCAAAACAAGTAGCTTTTTGCAATAACAGTTGTGATATAGGCGTGCTGAGTTAATAATATAAAAACCAAAATACTCTGTACAAATAACGATATGAAACACCGGAGCTATTGCTGGGTACGCATAAGCATTTCGGTTTGAGCCCGTGGTTTATACACGTATGCCGTAGTAGGACGCACAGTCACAAGCTGTTGGGACACACTTCGATTTCCCTCTAGGCGAGCAGGCAAATAATTTCTCAAGCAGTTATGCCGTCATAGTCAGTTAACCTAGCACCATACAAAACTCAAAAGCAACTGGGTTGTCACCAAGGCAGTGAGTCGGAGAGCCTCAGTCAACTATCTTGCGTAATAAGTTTTAAAAAACTTCCACGCAATTGTGATACAAAGTGCCAAAAGTGTCTTTCGTAAAAACTCATGAAAAACTGCCACGAGCGTGTAAGACAGTCGAAGATCTCAACATAAAAGAAAGTGGAAGGAAAGTAACCCCATACCAACTGAACCAAAGCTCAACTAGGACTTACCAACCAGCTTCAATACCCCAGTGCACCCCAAGCTTATAGGAGAAAAATGATAACCTAAAATGACCTAAAACACTTTAGCAGTGCAGGGTTGTAATTTGTTTTCAAAACAAGCATGCAACTAATATATTATTATTTTAAATTGCCGACCATCAACGGCTGTCCTAACACTTGAAACACTCAGTCCGTTTATCTACATCGTCTCAGCGCGTGTTGCAGTCGAAACGCTGTCGGAATTTACAAGTTCATACCATTGTTTGACATAAATCTGATACGTGGCGTACACGTCTGCCGCGCAGTAGTGCAACTGGTGTTCGCTTAGCTGAGTGTCTGTACGTACGAAACTGACGCTCGTGCCCTTATCTTTCTGATACTGCTGTTTGATCTCGCAACAGTGTTTGGTGTACAGCGTTTGCAGACTCTTCCTGCACGCGTTGTCCTGCACATCGTAAACTGCGCCGGAGAACGTGCTATTAAAAAAATTTCGTAACGCAGGCAGATCTGCGGTAGTATCGCAAAAAACAAGCTTTGTAGCCCCTTCCAACAAAGTTTTAACAGTCTGCATAAAGGCGGCGTTGGTTTTCAAGAAACAGGCCGTGTACACAGCCACCTTTGCACCGTCGCAAATGGAGACGACGCTCACCTCGTACGGTTTGCTATCTGCAAAATTAAAACAAAATTGTATTTTATATAGGTTTGCTATGTTTTGGGTAAAACAAGCACCAAGTGGGGTGTCACCTGGGACAAACTCCAGATCCACGGCGACGACGTCCACGTTGCAACGAAATTCGTCCACGGCGTTGTGCACGATAGGTAAACGATTCTTGTCAAGGATGCTTGGCCACGGAGCGCGTGCACGTTCCAGGGCCTCTTCGATACTGTGTCTGTTTTTCATTTCAGAAGCTTTGAGCGCAAGCAACCAATCTACTACAGACAATTCCACCGTTTTTGGCTTAACCTGCTCTATTTCTTTCAAAAGTTTCTCGCAGTTGATCAACCGACAGTTTCTTTTTTTATTTTTGCCGACGACGCCGTCAACGGGTGTATTGTATACACGAGGAACCTCACTCAGCGCGTCTATCGGTTTCACAATCTTCAACACGTAAGCACCGTTCCCGAAGGTTTCATTTAACTCGTACAGAACTGTATTACAGTTGAAAACGGTTTGAATGTTTGTCATGTTTATCTTTTAGTTTTGGCTAGAACTCTGCACGTTTAGGTTAAAACTTACTGTTCGGGCGCTAGGCGTTGAGTAGTTTTAACGGCACTGAAGTAGAGATTGTATTATCTTGGTAGATTCAAAAAAAAATAAATCCCACCATAGGACGCGCGATCGCATCATATTTTTACGATCGATTAACGACCGTCGGATTAGGTTTATTGCTGGCGTCGACATAAATCGACCAGCTCCGATTTCACTCTTTGCTTGGGCTAAAATCGTGCGAGACTGCTGCACCCCAAAAGCGTCTACTGGTTTTACAAAAATTTAAGATCGATCAACGACGGTCGGATTTGTTTTATTGCTGACATCGACATAAATCGACCAGCTCCGATTTCGTTTTATGCTTGGGCTGAATTCGTGCGAGGCTGCTGTACCCCAAAATCGAGATTACTTTTCTCCTATCGCTGCGGTTTTAGTGCTGCACCGTTTAAAAATATCGGGTATATCGTATGGCGAACCTGGGGCAGCGCTCGACGCGATCGAATCGCGATTTGAACCTCGACGTGGCATGATACGTCGGTGTCACGGTTTCTGCGGACTCGGGTTCGACTGGATGGCCATCAACCTAGGTGGCTGGATACAAAAAATAGAGGCGGCTGCACAGTACCAGAAATACTGAACCCAAGCTGCCACTAACACCGCCCGCAGTTCATATTTACCAGTAACTTTTATTCGCACAGTACGTTTTTTACAAGATGGCCACCCAAAATACCACAGACCTCGACAGAATTACCCCCGTTGCTCGGGCTGACGTGCAGGATGCGGGAGATGAAGGCGTGTTCGTGCACCGGTGTACGTTGTCGGTCACACACAATGGGTCTGAAAGCTGCCACGACAGCCGTGTACAGGAACACACGCCCGAGATACAAGAGTTGGTATCGCAGAACATGCTAGAAGTAAGCGCGCTCCAGCCGTTCACCAAGGCAGTCGCCGAGCACGGCAGTGCTATGCAATCGGAGCCTCTAACAGTGCTGGTGGTGAACTTGTTATCTGAGGACGTTTTGGATAACTTTGAGTGCCCTGTTGGTTCTTGTTTAACGGGCTTACCTGTTGTGCCTGGGACTAAAACAATTGCTGAAGTCGAACGTGGTTCGACCGATTTCGTGTTGTTGCGCTTGGAAGCCGATATAGCTTCTGAAGCGTCCACGCTCTGCTTTGTATTCCCAGCGAAAAGTATTCCGGGTGACGCGTACCGCTTTCTGTTGGCACATTACGCGAAGTTCGTGGACTTTACGAGCCAGGAAAAACCGGCGCATTATTTATGGTTTCTGGACACCTTCAACGTCGACCGTCTGTTTTGTCCTGACCGGTTTACTAATTTCCAAGAGTTACTGCCTCTGCTGCGCGCAATCGTCATGTTTCAAGGCTATAAACCAGCGCTTGACGAGGTGTTGTTGCGCATCTGCGAGTCAAATACCGACCTGCAGGAGTTCTGGTATTTTTTCGTGATGTACAAGGTGCACAAGTCGGACGACTTGTTTATCGGGACAGTTGAACCTTGCACTTGCCTGACCTGGTTGAGCTTGGAGCAGGTTGAGCAGGTGAAAGTAACATTTGCTGCGCCTCGCCGCCCTACCGCAAACACTTTACCGACGTCCTGGTTTTCCGAGAGTTATCGGTTGATATCCGTTGCTCATGAGCGGTGTCTTGCCGCGGCGTTGGAACCCACCACATCCTATGCCACAGCTAGCCACACAGAAATCCTTTTGAAAGAAGCCAGATATTATGCACAATCAAAGGCAGAACTGCTACGAAACAACAAACAAATTCTACCTTTTTAAGAGTGATATGAGAAACAATTGGACTTTTTTTTGAAAACTTACTGTGTTTACCGTTATATCGAACACTGCCTGCAACCCAGCTTGTGACTGGTGGCATATTTATTTGTATTTTGTAACATTACCTGTGTTTGGCTTTCTGTTAACAACGTATGCACGTTTGCACATGTGAACACATTCATGTAGTGTACCCTATATACTTGTACAAGTCGTCCTCGGTATATCACGGTTGTGCGTCTCGGTCGAGCGAGCTGCGTAAACAAGCTGGTTTAAGTTCGAGTTTATTCTACCCACTTGACGGCTTGCCCCTCCAATCCTAGAGGGGGGGTTCAGAAATAGTAATTAAACTGCGTTGTGCAAACTGTAAGGCAAGCTCACTGGTGTTGTTACGGTGCACGGAGGTCGTGCTAGCACGGTAAAGTGATATACACACGGGGGAGGGGAGGGGGTGGGCGCTACAACATGATTTTTCAGGGTAGTGCCACCCAAATAATTCACAGGACACGGTCCAAAATACCCGGAGACGTGATGAGTTAACGGAGTGGCGGATTGGTGGTGCGCGGGCATGGACAGTCCACGCAACTTAGTCAACATACCCCAAACTTACTTGATATTTTGAAACCTTTGCAACCATATCAGACCGGTATTCCTTAGGGGTATCAGCGTGCGTATCGGCTATTTTATTACTGCCTAAAACACATGACTTTGCGTTCTGATAGTACCCTAAAGGATTATTTCACCAACGCCACGCACTCAAAACAGTAGCACAGCACAAAAATAGTATACGTTTCAATGGATGGGTGTTCACAGTATCAATATGTATATTGTCGGACTATTAAAAAATTAATACGTCCACCCACCCCCCCCCCTTACCAATTCCCACCCGTCCACCATATTAATAACCTTTTTTAAACCTCCACGATCAACCCCCAAATTCCTGAAACAGGCTTGCAAGTTTTTAGTTGTTCCCACTACTCCCCCCTTCCTTTGTGTGTAAATTATTTCACCGTAACAGTACGATCTCCTATTACAGTTTGCACAATGCAGTTGAATTACTACTCCCGGACCCCCACCCTCCTCCCCCTGTAGGATTGGAGGGGCAAGCCGTCAAATGGGTAGAAAAAAGTTAAACTTAAACCAGCTTGTTTACGCAGCTTGTTTGACCGAGACGCACGACCGTGTCATACCGAGGACGACTTGTACGTGTATATGGCGCACACTACATGATTGTGTTCACATGTGCAAACGTGCAAGCGTTGTTAACAAAAAGCCAAACACAGGTAATGTTACAAAATACGAATAATTATGCCACCAGTCACAAGCTGGGTTGCAGGCAGTGTCCGATATAACGGCAAACAGAGCAAGTTTTCAATAATTGTCCCAGTGATCCTTAAATCATCCTCAAAAGCGTCGCTGTCGTTTGGGGGCTTTTGCATCACTCAGCAAAGAAACAATAACGTTTGCATAATGTCTAGCGTGGTCCATATACGTTTCAAATCGACGCACGGCTACTGACGTGCAGCCCGGATCTATAAGATCCCTGGGCTCGCAAGGCAAGCGCGTCTTTAGCGCCGCGTCTAAACATTGCTTGTGCGCATAGGTCAACAATTGCGAACATTCGGAATACCCTGAAGAAGGAAAGGGTACGGTCTCAGCAATTGTTTTTTTAACCATCTCATTCTGCTCCGCGCTCAACCACGATAGGCAGCTGTCATGGCTAAGCTCATCGATCCCGTTAAACAAATCGTTCCAATGGGTCACCTGGTACATCACGAAAATATACCAGAACTCCTGCAGGCTAGGATGCGACTCGCAGATGCGCAACAGTGTATCGTCAAGTTGTTGTTTATAGGAACCAAACAAACTGATGCCGCGCAGCAGAGGCAGTAACTGTTGGAAATCGGTAAACGTTTCATCAAAATACAGGCGCTCGACTAAGCGGATGTCTTGAAACCATAAATAGTGCACCGGTTTTGCGGGGCTTGTAAATGCCGTGAACTTCGCGCAGTGTTCCAACAAAAAGCAATACGCGTCACCCGGTATACTTTTTGCTGGGAATACAAAGCAAGACAAAGACCCGCAGTCAGAAGATGCTTCGTCTTCCAAGCTCAACAACACGAAATCGGTCGAACCACGTTCGACCTTAGCAACTGTTTTGGGCCCAGTTACAAAAGGTAGGCCCGTTAATTGAGAGCCAACAACACCCGCAAAGTTGTCCAAATCGTTCTGAGATACCAAGTTCACCACCAGCACTGCTGGACTATCCGTTTGCATAGTACTGAGAACGGCGACTGTATCAGTGAACCGCTTAAGCGCGCTTACTTGCAGTATGTCCTCCGATAACAACTTTTGTAACTCTGGCGTGTGTTCATGTACACGGGCGTCGTAATCGCATTTTTGCCCACTGTGTGTGACAGACAATATGTTGGCGTTTGGACGCATTGTCACGTCAGGACAAGAGGCATGGGTACTTGTGGTAATTTGGGCGGCCATCTTGTAAAAAACGTACTGTGCGAATAAAAGTTACTGGTAAAAATGAACTGCGGGCGGTGTTAGTGGCGGCTTGGGTTCAGTATTTCTGGAACTGTGCAGCCGCCTCTATTTTTTGTATCAAGCCACCTAGGTTGATGGCCATCTAGTCGCATACGAGTCCGCGGATACCGTGACACTTACGTATCGCGCATGTGCCGCGTCGAAGTTCAAATCGCGAATCGATCGCGTCGAGCGCTGCCACACGTTCGCGATACCATATACTCGACACGGACCTATCACGGCACACTTTTTAGCATTGTGTTTTTAAATATGAGCTATGCACGATTTTTTACAGGGATAAAAAGTTTATAAACGATCGTGACACGGCAACTTGCTTCGGATAATAGCTTTATGCAGCGGTCATTTCACTGTTGAAGGTGAATAGGTTAATATTAAAAGTGCCTACTCACGCAAACAGTAGCCGTTTTTAATTTTTTCCGTGATGCAAACCGCTTGTCGCACTTGCTCGGAGGATAAAGCTATGCAACTCGGTTGCCTACTCTTCACACCGACTGAAGGACCGGTGCACCGCAACCTGCAGTTCAAAAACAACTTCGCAGATTTTAGGACCCAGCTTTTAAAAGAGCTCACGTTACCGGAGAAAACCGAATTTGAGTATATGGAATTTACATACGCAAAGGGAAATATCCGCAATTTCATTGTATACTACGCGGAATTTCCATACAACCTGTCCATAAATCGTCGGTTTCGGTTTCTCCACGGTCCGGTGTGTTTTTTCGAGATTGTGGAAGAGCTGAACAAGTGTCCCGTTTGTAAACACGAGGTCAATAGTGACATGCAGGTTTTTCGCCCGGTCAGCTTGCAGGACGAACAATTCCGTGAGGCTTTGGGAGAATGGGAGAAAAAATGGTTTTCGGGCGTATAAGGCGTAATTCCGACCGGCCGCTGATTGAACGTTCAATGACCGTACAAAACTCAGGATTGGGTCGTCTGTTTATTAACCTATGCATTTATTTCTCTGTACGACTCAAAAACGTTTATTACGATGACAGAAAAAACAATTGGTCATGTGCGTACTGTAGCAGACATAACGTTATAGCTTCATTTTACGACTAGCTTACGACCACATTGCAGACGTGCGTGTTTTGTTCCGAGACAAAATCATTTCAGGTTAGGCACACGGCGTTCTACTTTGTCCTGCACGGCCCTAGCTATTAATATTTGTTTGAAGCGATTCATCTTCCTGTTGTAAGCGTCGGTCTTCCAATCATCCAGTATCACGTTGTGACGCTTCTGGCATATGTCCACGTAGTAACCGCCCAAAATCAACTTGAGGTGTTCAAACAGCTGCGCGCTTAACCGCCGGTGAGGGTAATTCCACTGGTACGACCTCTTAAACAACCGAATTAACTTATCGGCGTCGTCGCCGTTCAGTTCGCTAATTGCCAATAGCATCTTTTCCCGTATTATGGAAAAAAAAACGGAAACTCCGTCCCAATAGTGCATGGTAAAGTGGGTTGTGTATGAGCCGTATCTAGTTACACGAGCTTGCCTGTATTTGGCTCGGCCTGCAGGTGTCAAACTCCAGTAGACGGGGTTGCTGTTTCGTCCGTGCATTTTGAAATGTGTGTAACGTGTATGCGCACACCTATATGCACTTCTTTCACAAGGGCGCACGTTTTTCTAGCCGGACCGACCCTGTATATTTCGATATAGGTGTTAACAGCTGCCCCGTCGGACGGCATGCTCATTACTGTCGCGGAACGTGCCAGCACCAATTAATGCCACGCGGCCATCGCAATACGAGTTAGGTAGTTGCGCGTTTGGCAAAAAATCACCGGATGCCAAGACGCTCGCACGTAGGTTTATAAAATTCGCCAGTCGACTCGAAACACATCCGATCCTTCGATAGGTGTACGCAAATTAAGGAATCGCTTATAAACAAGCACGTACGCAATTACGCAGGTTTTTTTTTTGTTTCGTGTTCGAGCTGCTATACACAAAATTCTAACCGAGCCATCACAGCCTAAATGCGCCGGTGCTTACGCGGAACACGTATCGGCGGGCATCCCTGTACGCGTGGTTGATTCGAGCGGGACGGTGTCTTTGTCACACCGTAAACCACGTCGCCTCGTGCAGACCGCCAAGGACTCCACCGCACACGCCGTAGC
>LGRX02027180.1:0-45088 GCA_001247695.2 Cymbomonas tetramitiformis
ACCTGTGTTTGGCTTTCTGTTAACAACGCTTGCACGTTTGCACATGTGAACACAATCTTGTAGTGTACGCCATATACACGTACAAGTCGTCCTCGGTATGACACGGTTGCGCGTCTCGGTCGAGCAAGCTGCGTAAACAAGCTGGTTTAAGTTCGAGTTTATTCTACCCACTTGACGGCTTGCCCCTCCAATCCTAGAGGGGGGGTTCAGAAATAGTAATTAAACTGCGTTGTGCAAACTGTAAGGCAAGCTCACTGGTGTTGTTACGGTGCACGGAGGTCGTACTAGCACGGTAAAGTGATATACACACGGGGGAGGGGAGGGGAGGGGGGTGGGCGCTACAACATGATTTTTCAGGGTAGTGCCACCCAAATAATTCACAGGACACGGTCCAAAATACCCGGAGACGTGATGAGTTAGCGGATTGGTGGTGCGCGGGCATGGACAGTCCACGCAACTTAGTCAACATACCCCAAACTTACTTGATATTTTGAAACCTTTGCAACCATATCAGACCGGTATTCCTTAGGGGTATCAGCGTGCGTATCGGCTATTTTATTACTGCCTAAAACACATGACTTTGCGTTCTGATAGTACCCTAAAGAATTATTTCACCAACGCCACGCACTCAAAACAGTAGCACAGCACAAAAATAGTATACGTTTCAATGGCTGGGTGTTCACAGTATCAATATGTATATTGTCGGACTATTAAAAAATTAATACGTCCACCCACCCCCCCTCACCACCCCACCCGTCCACCATATTACTGTCCTTTTTTTTAAACCTCCACGATCAACCCCAAATTCTCAAACAAAGCTTCGCAAGTTTTTACTTGTCTCACCGTCTCCCTTCCTTTGTGTGTAAATTATTTCACCGTAACAGTACGATCTCCTATTACAGTTTGCACAATGCAGTTGAATTACTACTCCCGGACCCCCACCCTCCTCCCCCTGTAGGATTGGAGGGGCAAGCCGTCAAATGGGTAGAAAAAAGTTAAACTTAAACCAGCTTGTTTACGCAGCTTGTTTGACCGAGACGCACGACCGTGTCATACCGAGGACGACTTGTACGTGTATATGGCGCACACTACATGATTGTGTTCACATGTGCAAACGTGCAAGCGTTGTTAACAAAAAGCCAAACACAGGTAATGTTACAAAATACGAATAATTATGCCACCAGTCACAAGCTGGGTTGCAGGCAGTGTCCGATATAACGGCAAACAGAGCAAGTTTTCAATAATTGTCCCAGTGATCCTTAAATCATCCTCAAAAGCGTCGCTGTCGTTTGGGGGCTTTTGCGTCACTCAGCAAAGAAACAATAACGTTTGCATAATGTCTAGCGTGGTCCATATACGTTTCAAAACGACGCACGGCTACTGACGTGCAGCCCGGATCTATAAGATCCCTGGGCTCGCAAGGCAAGCGCGTCTTTAGCGCCGCGTCTAAACATTGCTTGTGCGCATAGGTCAACAATTGCGAACATTCGGAATACCCTGAAGAAGGAAAGGGTACGGTCTCAGCAATTGTTTTTTTAACCATCTCATTCTGCTCCGCGCTCAACCACGATAGGCAGCTGTCATGGCTAAGCTCATCGATCCCGTTAAACAAATCGTTCCAATGGGTCACCTGGTACATCACGAAAATATACCAGAACTCCTGCAGGCTAGGATGCGACTCGCAGATGCGCAACAGTGTATCGTCAAGTTGTTGTTTATAGGAACCAAACAAACTGATGCCGCGCAGCAGAGGCAGTAACTGTTGGAAATCGGTAAACGTTTCATCAAAATACAGGCGCTCGACTAAGCGGATGTCTTGAAACCATAAATAGTGCACCGGTTTTGCGGGGCTTGTAAATGCCGTGAACTTCGCGCAGTGTTCCAACAAAAAGCAATACGCGTCACCCGGTATACTTTTTGCTGGGAATACAAAGCAAGACAAAGACCCGCAGTCAGAAGATGCTTCGTCTTCCAAGCTCAACAACACGAAATCGGTCGAACCACGTTCGACCTTAGCAACTGTTTTGGGCCCAGTTACAAAAGGTAGGCCCGTTAATTGAGAGCCAACAACACCCGCAAAGTTGTCCAAATCGTTCTGAGATACCAAGTTCACCACCAGCACTGCTGGACTATCCGTTTGCATAGTACTGAGAACGGCGACTGTATCAGTGAACCGCTTAAGCGCGCTTACTTGCAGTATGTCCTCCGATAACAACTTTTGTAACTCTGGCGTGTGTTCATGTACACGGGCGTCGTAATCGCATTTTTGCCCACTGTGTGTGACAGACAATATGTTGGCGTTTGGACGCATTGTCACGTCAGGACAAGAGGCATGGGTACTTGTGGTAATTTGGGCGGCCATCTTGTAAAAAACGTACTGTGCGAATAAAAGTTACTGGTAAAAATGAACTGCGGGCGGTGTTAGTGGCGGCTTGGGTTCAGTATTTCTGGAACTGTGCAGCCGCCTCTATTTTTTGTATCAAGCCACCTAGGTTGATGGCCATCTAGTCGCATACGAGTCCGCGGATACCGTGACACTTACGTATCGCGCATGTGCCGCGTCGAAGTTCAAATCGCGAATCGATCGCGTCGAGCGCTGCCACACGTTCGCGATACCATATACTCGACACGGACCTATCACGGCACACTTTTTAGCATTGTGTTTTTAAATATGAGCTATGCACGATTTTTTACAGGGATAAAAAGTTTATAAACGATCGTGACACGGCAACTTGCTTCGGATAATAGCTTTATGCAGCGGTCACTTCACTGTTGAAGGTGAATAGGTTAATATTAAAAGTGCCTACTCACGCAAACAGTAGCCGTTTTTAATTTTTTCCGTGATGCAAACCGCTTGTCGCACTTGCTCGGAGGATAAAGCTATGCAACTCGGTTGCCTACTCTTCACACCGACTGAAGGACCGGTGCACCGCAACCTGCAGTTCAAAAACAACTTCGCAGATTTTAGGACCCAGCTTTTAAAAGAGCTCACGTTACCGGAGAAAACCGAATTTGAGTATATGGAATTTACATACGCAAAGGGAAATATCCGCAATTTCATTGTATACTACGCGGAATTTCCATACAACCTGTCCATAAATCGTCGGTTTCGGTTTCTCCACGGTCCGGTGTGTTTTTTCGAGATTGTGGAAGAGCTGAACAAGTGTCCCGTTTGTAAACACGAGGTCAATAGTGACATGCAGGTTTTTCGCCCGGTCAGCTTGCAGGACGAACAATTCCGTGAGGCTTTGGGAGAATGGGAGAAAAAATGGTTTTCGGGCGTATAAGGCGTAATTCCGACCGGCCGCTGATTGAACGTTCAATGACCGTACAAAACTCAGGTTTGGGTCGTCTGTTTATTAACCTATGCATTTATTTCTCTGTACGACTCAAAAACGTTTATTACGATGACAGAAAAAACAATTGGTCATGTGCGTACTGTAGCAGACATAACGTTATAGCTTCATTTTACGACTAGCTTACGACCACATTGCAGACGTGCGTGTTTTGTTCCGAGACAAAATCATTTCAGGTTAGGCACACGGCGTTCTACTTTGTCCTGCACGGCCCTAGCTATTAATATTTGTTTGAAGCGATTCATCTTCCTGTTGTAAGCGTCGGTCTTCCAATCATCCAGTATCACGTTGTGACGCTTCTGGCATATGTCCACGTAGTAACCGCCCAAAATCAACTTGAGGTGTTCAAACAGCTGCGCGCTTAACCGCCGGTGAGGGTAATTCCACTGGTACGACCTCTTAAACAACCGAATTAACTTATCGGCGTCGTCGCCGTTCAGTTCGCGAATTGCCAATAGCATCTTTTCCCGTATTATGGAAAAAAAAACGGAAACTCCGTCCCAATAGTGCATGGTAAAGTGGGTTGTGTATGAGCCGTATCTAGTTACACGAGCTTGCCTGTATTTGGCTCGGCCTGCAGGTGTCAAACTCCAGTAGACGGGGTTGCTGTTTCGTCCGTGCATTTTGAAATGTGTGTAACGTGTATGCGCACACCTATATGCACTTCTTTCACAAGGGCGCACGTTTTTCTAGCCGGACCGACCCTGTATATTTCGATATAGGTGTTAACAGCTGCCCCGTCGGACGGCATGCTCATTACTGTCGCGGAACGTGCCAGCACCAATTAATGCCACGCGGCCATCGCAATACGAGTTAGGTAGTTGCGCGTTTGGCAAAAAATCACCGGATGCCAAGACGCTCGCACGTAGGTTTATAAAATTCGCCAGTCGACTCGAAACACATCCGATCCTTCGATAGGTGTACGCAAATTAAGGAATCGCTTATAAACAAGCACGTACGCAATTACGCAGGTTTTTTTTTTGTATCGTGTTCGAGCTGCTATACACAAAATTCTAACCGAGCCAACACAGCCTAAATGCGCCGGTGCTTACGCGGAACACGTATCGGCGGGCATCCCTGTACGCGTGGTTGATTCGAGCGGGACGGTGTCTTTGTCACACCGTAAACCACGTCGCCTCGTGCAGACCGCCAAGGACTCCACCGCACACGCCGTATCTGCATGTTGATAAATCGTCACTCGGCGACGGGCTTACGTAATTAGGTTCGCACACAGCGTCGAACACGCGCAGCCATTGACACGCGCGTCCTAAATCAACGCGTTCCGGCGAGGCGACGCTGTGAGCGTGCAGCTCGGCGTGCACGCGATCGAAGCACACTCGCACAACGCGTTCGTCCACCAACGGACAATCGAGCAAAACTTCCAACGTGACGAGCAGGCGCTCCAACAAAGGTAGCTGCGCGTGACGACGCTCACGGGCGACGCTTACGCCGTCGCGTACCACGTACGACCGTACGTCGATGCCGCCCTCAGCGCAATAGGCCCTCACCGTACGCGCCACGTTGTGAAAGTCGGGATCGCCTCGCAGCTCTTTGATTTGCATGCTGTCTGTCTTGTGAGTGCCCGAAGCGAGGCGACGGCTGGTTTTCTAATCGGCGCATAAAAAAAACGCACCGGGCGCGGCACGCGTGATGCGTTCGAATTATTCCCTTTTAGCTCACGGGCAAAGCTCGTATAGCAAAACGCGAAATTAAATTACGGAGCGAACAGCTAGCGACGGCGTTTACACGAGGAAGCCTCGACAGCGGACTGTTCTAATTTGCGTTTCTGGTCGACGATGTCGACGGTGATCGTTGCCGTGTGCACGTTGACATCGACGATCACCCCGCGCGATTCGCAAACCATGCGCGTCGCTTCGTGCATCAGCGCGTCGAGCGTCGCAAACGGCACGAACCGCGCCTCGGTGATGATCACGCTTCGTAGCTTACCGCTCACGCCATCGATCACACGGTGCACGCTGGTTTTGGACGCCATGTTTGTGCACAGTTTTGTCAATCGAGCTATCATTTCGTCGTCCCAGTACCGACCCTTAGCCATCGACAGTAGCGTTGCCGCGTGTTTTACCCGATCCCGCCACACGTACTCCAAACTCTGGCTTAATGCGCGATCTCTGTCGTGCTTGGGCTCCTGCAACGGGTCGACGTCCACCTGTTCCACGGATCGTGACGTGGCGTTCGTGCTCGTCGGTGGTGATGGTACGCCAACGCGGTGCGCGCAAAGCACGATCGCGCACTCATTTTGGTTAGCGTCGTTCACAAAGTAGCACTCGCGATTGCACGTTGCCGCGGCGCGTCTCAGGTTGCACCAGGCGGCGCAGGATACGTGCATAAAAGGTGCCCGTACGTGCGCGCGTTTGCATACGTCGCTCTCCACGTTCACCCAATCGCAGACGTAGCTATACCCGCATTCGTCGCGTATGGAAGCGACCGCGGTTCGCGTGGCCGCGTTGAGCGCGTCGTCGCTCCGAAAGAGCGGCATCTGCGACCCGGTGGGCGTAATTGCGCTTCGTATGTATATATACGCGCGCTCCGTAGTACGTAAACGGCAGCGAGGTCGGCGCGGTGTCGGCGGTGTGACCAAAACGCGCAATCGTGATGCAGCCGCGCGTTCGATCGCTGCGCGCCACTTTCCTGCTTACGGCGCTGCAACGGTTCCAACTGGTCGTGGAAATAAGCATTTCGTTTTCCGTCGCGAACGCCATTGTCCCTGTGGTGCATAAACAGATGAAATCCTACCCGTGGCACGATTTGGGGATGGTGCTACGTTTCGTGGTGGGGACGTTGAGCGGATATTTACTGTGGTGCGCTTACGTGTGGGGCGTGCAAACGCTGGAGCACAGTCTGGAGCAGAAGCAAAACGGCGCGCAGCCGGAACTAGCGTGCATGGCGTCCGATCGTTTACGCCGACCCCACAAAATGCGCCTGTGACCATCGTCTCACATGCACTCGAAAAGAACCTCCGCGCACGCAGCATCCTCCTGGGTGGCCGCTGCGATGCAGGCCTCGCGGGCGCGCAGGAGCGCTTCTGCGCAGATTCGCGTCGTCGTGACGCTGCACCCACCCTGCACCCCTTCGGCAAACGCCCGCGCAGCCTCTTCGGCCATTCCGTAATGTTTTACGAAATGCACGCACGCGGCGGCCGTTGTGCCGGACATGCCCAGTCGTTGACAGGCGCGCATGGCGCGCATCTCGGCGACGCGCGTGCGCGTGTCGAGTACGATATGCCCAGCGCGGGCCATGTGCACAAAAAAATTTACGGTCGCAGCGTCCAGCCGATGGGGGCCTTCAAGCACGCTACGCGCGTGCCATCGCACGGCACGCGTATCCGCGTTTGGACGCAACGCGTGCTCCGGGCGCATCAGATTCATAAAAGCGCGCCAGCGCTGTTGCGGGTCGTCGTTTTCATCATGAGGAATTAAGCCGCGAGCTCCGGACAGTCCGCGAAGCATACGCGGTCGCAAATTTTGAGCGCAATAGTAGTACTTCCCCCCGCCCCCCCCGGTGTACGGGTGTGTATGTATACGCGCTAACGCGCTGTCCGTTATGTAAATAAAAATAATATTTTACGACACACGCACCGCGGCCGAGTCTTACGCTTAGGCATCAGCGAAAACTATGCTGCCGTTTCATCAAAGCGTTTACGTATTGTTTGCCATAGTTGCTACACCCGTCGACAGTCCGCGAGCTTTGCACGTGCTTCGATCAACGTGAAAACCAGAGCCGCGAGCTACCATCATACAGAATGCGGTAAACACTGTACGAGATATGGAAGGATAAACATGACGAATCGTATGAACGGCTTTGGGTCGATATCGACCCGGACCACTGTTAAAGGTTTAGGCGTGGAACACCACGCAGTACGCAAAATCTGTAGGAAAATGCTCCGGATTGGCGCTAAATATCTTGCGTACATGCTTGTAGGCTTGCTGAATTGTGTCCTCACCGACATTGATAATCATCTGGTCAGGCCTGTGATTGTCGGAGGGTGAGGGCTTCAAAGTGCCGACCCGTAAAATGACATCCGGATCCATCGTTGCGATAGCGGTTTGGCGCAGCTGACACGCGTTTATCAAAGACGACATGTGCACGTCTTTCATCGCAAAGCAAGCTCGCAGAGTTGTGACGGCGCGCATAAGCTGGCCGAGCGCGAGCGTCAAACCGGGCGCGTAACTACGATCTTTAACGTTCAGCATAAACTGCAACGTCAGTTGCCAAATCATCGTGCTGATTTCGCTGATCGGCTGATTTGCCGTTACGTGCGGACTTAGCAACGCTTGGCAGCACATGCCTCGCACGGCTAAGACGGTCTCGGGCACGACAACCATACCCTCAAGCACATCGTCGATAGCTTTGATCGCCATGATCATGTCGCCGATCGCTGTGTGAAAGTCGTATAAACCGTCGACCGCGGCCTTCTCGGCTTTGAAGGGTACGCGAAGCAACTCGAAGTGGGCGTGAAACGCGTCACGATCACCCGTATCAAGTTTGATCATGTGCTGAAACTGAGTCTGGCACGCGCGCATGCATCGCTCCATTTGCTCCAGCGACACAAGCAACCGATCGCGGCACGCGTCGACTTGCTCAAAGTTCAACGGGCCTACGCTGGCAGCACTTTTTGCGGAATGCTGCACGCATTCCAACAGCGTTTGGATGGCGTGCTTGACCGTTTCGATACAACTGACCATGGCGGTGCTCGGTACTTGGTTGTACATCGCCGTGTTGGGCAACACGTTGTTCTCCACGAGAGTCCTAAACAACACACGTTGATTTGGAGCCCCATTTTGCACCATCGGCATAATTCTGAGCAGACTTTGCACATCACCCAAAGAAGACACTCGAGCCATGTTGCGACGCGGTGCGTGTTACGTACGTGCCGGTGGGTCGTATTTATACAGCGCAAATCGCCCTTCTTGCATAAGCGCAAGCGTGCTTAGGTAAAGTTCCCAATGGGGCAGCGAGCTGTCCTCCAGCCGCGCCCCGAGCGTGGCCACCCCAGCCAGCGCGTCGTCGCTTACGCACAGGGTGTGCTCGTGGTCCAGCATCGCTTTGTAGAGGTGGTTAAGCCTCGGCCGACAGCGTTTGATGAGTCGTCTTGTGGACGCATACAGTACAGCACACGTGCTTAGACTTTGTTCGCGCAAGCGAGGTTCAAAACAAATCCAAAGTCTTTCGGTTGACAACGTTCGGAGACTCCTTGGCATGTCAGGCAAAGCATTTTTTTAGATGACGCGGATGCGTGCATTTGGCGTCAAGAATCCGGTCGACTAGAACGCGAGGCTCGTTCCCGAACTATTAAAGACACAAGACGGTCGAGAGAGAGTTTGTTGTGATCTGGTCACGTTTTAAAAAAAAGAATACGCGTGGTAGGCTTACTATGCCTAAGCACGGTATCGTTGATAATGGTGGCTACCGCCGACATGAAGCACACGCCGACGCCGGAAGCGATTCGGAGTTGATCGTGGCAAACGAGCGCATGCGCATACGTATATGCGGACCTCATCGCACGCTATCGCGCCGCGATTGCTGAGCGCACGGTATACATACCCCTGGCAAAAGGTTTTGAAATCAAGGACCGATGGAGCGTAGGCTAAAAGCGCTCGATGAGCTACTGATGAAGCAGGAGATGCTGCTGGAACGCGCGAACGGCGCATTCGTCGCTCTAAACACCGAATTGAGCAGCATGCACGAAAACGCGAAGGCCATGCTGCTCGAGCTGCAGGGCGTTCCAACAGCTCATTTGGGAACTTCTGAGAGGTTGACCCTGTCGTTCGTCGAAGAGAACATGCAAACGATTGAAAAAGACAACCGGGTCATCCTGAGCGCCACGGAAGAGCTTATCGAAAAATGCGGGGGCGCCTGTGTCGCTCAAAATTAAATTTTGGTCATTCATCGCCGAATGGCATTTCAAGGTTGTCTTTTGGTAATTGAAAGCGAAGCGACTTGTACAAAATTTTGCAAATGTGTATTATGCTTTCACGGTCGTCTATCAAACGCGCCGCCGGTACTTATTTCACCTTCTGTAATCTGTAACACAAAATGCAAGCACTTCTCTTTGTCGCTGATTCCGTCCGGTTCAAAAAACGTGCCAAAAAATCCGAACCGATTCTGATGAAACTTTTTTTTTGAAGATTTCATTGAGGAGTTGCGATGAAACGAAACAGATCTGGCATTCTAAGTCGCAATCCAAACGAGCATTCGACTTGGTAATTAACGGAAATTCGATCGAGTAGCGCAAGCCTCGGTGTGAGATTGTTGAGGAGCGCATAAAGGAAACACGCAGCGTCTGTATCGGGCTATACGAAATGCGCAATTTTTTTTATGGCTCTGCCAGTGGGCCAAACATACAGTCTATGTATATATATATATATGATTGTTCGTACGTGTATGCATGTACGCATATATAATGCACCACACGCAATATCGTTTCTACCGAATCGCATCCGCGCACGCGCACCGGGACGTTATATACACATGTCAAAGGTCGCAAGGTTCGACCAGCCCGATACACGCATGCACCAGCGTTAGCAGCAAAACGTGACGCGTCTAGGCGAGGGTGCACGAGCCCGAGCTCGCGTCGTTATTCTGTATCCGCACGATCACGTTGAGGCTCTTGTCGCGCACGAACATGTCTGCGCGAAGATCCACCAGACCGTTCCGTTTGTACGACGGAAACCGCGCTAGATCCTGGATAATGCGATCGCTCCCGAAATAGGGGTGTTGCACGCAGTTGTCTTCGAACCTGTGCCCGAGCGTGGCGATGCCGAATAGCGGGTCGGTCCCGACGCATACAGTGTGCTCGTGATCCAGCACGATGTCGTAGACGTGCGCGCACTCGGGCGTGGAACGCACGTCTCCGGTGTCCCTGGCGTGCCACCATCGAGTGGCGCGCTGCGCGCTTATTCTACACACCGGGTGGTATTCGCTTATCCAGCGGCGGTCGCCGCAGTTTGCCAATCGACAGCCGTTCGGTACGAGCGACACGTCCGTGCGCACCACGCACACCACGTTCGCCGGGGCGCCGCTGAGGGTGCGCACCGCCATACCGCGGACCAGCGAGCGCGCGGGTATCGGGTCCGCATCCACACGATGCACGAGCGTGTCCGCGTGCAACCCCATGTGCCGTGTAGGTGTTACCCGATGCAAACATTCTATTTATACCATCCTCCACGAGATCGCTAAATCGCCGCATATGCGAGCGCCTGGCACCTCGGTCTCTTACCGATCGCGCATCACCGGCACCTCCGATGCCAGTGCGTCGTGCAGTCTCGCCAAGCACCGGTTGGTGCACGCGATGGTAACCTCCGACACACCCAGCGCTGCGCGCGTCATCAGGGCGTGATCGGACGCGCTCGCATCCAAATCCGCATGAGTGGGTTCTGCGCGCTGCAACACCGTACACGCTCGCTTCCACCGGTTCATCCATGGCTTGAGCTCCGAGTCGCAATCCGGGGCGATGGAACTGGCCATGTGCACCGCGCAAGCCGTCACGCCGATCAGGTTTACCGCGGTGGCGTAAGCCGCCATGTCCATGCACAGCTCCCACGCCGCGTCCGTCATACGCGGAATCACCTCGCGTTGCATCGCGACGGCTTGCATGGCAACTCCGCAGGCGTTTCCGGCAGACATACACTCGCAGAGATCGCACAGCGCGACGTACACCGCGCGCGGGCCGCACCTCCAGGCGTTCACCGTACAGCGCACGCGGGCGAGGTTGCCGCAGGCGCGCACGTACGCGGGGTTAAGCGCGGGCACGCAGACCCCCCATAAACTACCCGCCGGACCGTGCTGCTGCGTCAAGATCGCGTCCAGCGTTGAGCAGCATACGGCATACCGGGCGCACGCTGCGCTGTCGGTTTCCGCCGCTACGAGTGCGGCGTGCGTTTGGTTCGCGTGGATAAACGCCTTGAGAGGCGCGGAGCATGCGTCGGAGCAGGGCAATTCGACCTCGTAGCGATCTCGGCCAAGCACTAGCTCGTACACGTCCGAGGCGGGGGTTTCGCGAAGCCAGCGCAACATGATTCTGCATACGCACTTTTTGCGTATATTTATATTTTGTATGTATTTTGAACATAAAAGTACCACAAAATACGAAGTTACTCTGTATCTTTTTTTATAATTTTACGTATTATGGCAAGTTGTTCATTTAACCTATCAAATAGCGATCGTTCGGCGTTTTCAGAATTTAATTTTTCTAATTCCGTCTTGTTTGCCGAAATTATATTTGTTAAATTTTCGATTTCTGACTTCAGCAATGCGTCCGTCACTATGCGTGCCTCTTTAAGCCTTGTAAGGTTATTATTGGCCTCATTTACGAACATATTATATTCGGCTTCAAAGTTATCATATTCGCGTGCTGCTTCCTGTAAAATACGTTCCTGATCAGCTTTTGCTTTAAGCGCAGCTTCTAATTGCTCTTTTAGCCACTTGGTTTCTATGTCGCATTGTGTCATACACGATGCGTCCTCGAATGTGTCTGCATCCACGACCGACGGGTGTGTTTCGTTGTCACCGTCGTCAACGCAAGCCACGTAACGCGCCGTGCCGTCAGATCCCGGTTCACTCTCTGTGTGTGAGATATTTACTACGCGTGCGGTGTTGTCTTCCGTCTTGGTACTTACGCTACGCGTATCATCAGTATTGTTAAAAGTTGATGCATCGGTGTTTGCAACTGTTACGATGTAACAACGCCGTTCCGGCTGCGCCTCCGTAATGATGGACATGATGGTTTATGTGGCGCGTTACGGTCTTGAGCACGCATCTATCTATATGCACGCGCGACCGTGACAGGCACGAACTTAAGAAAACAAAACCGCCAGAGCGGTTCGCAGATCCGACGGCAGATTTCTGCGTTCAAAAACTTGATATCGTCTCGTCCACATTTCGCTGCACGCGCGGCTCCAAGGCGCGTACCGCCCGTCGTCCGCGGCGTCGTTTATGTTACGATCCTCCGGCGCCAAGCGCTCCAACACGTCCGCCTGTTTCGCGGTGCACGACGGCGCCAGCAACACTGCGTACCGCGGTGCGCGCGCGACAAGCACGACGTGGCGCGAGTCGGCTAGACGGTCGATCGTCGGACGGTTCGCGCTGTCTTGTTTGTAAATCTGCGCTGCGTAAGCTTGCACGCACTCCCGGAGGTCGCTCTGGGTGTCGCACACGAACTCCCGGCCGGAGCGCGCGTCGCTGCAGTCGACGTATGTCGCAACGCCCTTGCCGTCCTTGTCGACCGCCGCGATCCTCGGCGCGAAGCACAGGTGCACGCTCGCCGGCGCGGCGAGCGCGCCCAAGTGCATCTTGCGGTACAACGCTGGATGGTGCGAATGGGTCAACGTGCTCAGTTCGTTGGACAAGGTCTGCACCTTGCGGGTCTGTAAGTTATACTCGCGTTGCAAGCGGTCGCGAGCGTCCACGGTGTATTCGAGGCGTTCGTCTAGGCGCGCATTTTGGGTTTTTAAGTCTTCTTGTCGTAGCTCCAACCCAACTTTTACTAAATGTAACTGATTGTTTTTATTAAGGCAGTCGGCATGTTCGGCTTCGGACTCTGTATGTTTTATTTCCAACCTACGAATTTCTTTACCCATATTGGTATTAAGTTCTTGACAATTATCATGCTCAAGTTTTAAAGTTGAGCATGTCGCTTGCAAACTTTCGTATTTTTTTTCGATGTCAGCATTGCTCTTCTCCAAGGCAAGCGTTTTGTCTATAATTAGTTTTTTCTCCAATGGCACTGTTGTTTTATATGCCTCCACTTCTACTTGTTGTTCAACTGTAAGCAATTGTGCCTCAGCTAATAATTTTTCCAGTTCGGTATTTCGCACGTTTAAAGCAATATTATCTGTTTCTTTTGAGTTTAGTTGTGTTGTGGTTGTATTTAACTTTTCAAGAGTATTGTTATATAATATTTCTAATTCGCTATGCAGTTTCATAACGTTTGATTTAATTTCCGAAGCTTGTTCTAATTCACGTTTAGCATTGTCAAATTCTGTTTGTAAAGTCTCAACCGCAGCAGACGATGCTTTAAGTTCCTCGGTTATGGTGGTTCTAAAACGTCGTTCGGTTGTAAGCTCGTCACGTAAGGCATCAACCGTGGCTGCACTAACGGTGGGTAATGCCGCGGCAGCAATTACATGTGGTACATCTGCTGCAGTTAAGGTCCCCGACGGTTCTGCGATGTTTCCAGACGTAGACGATGCGGCATCACCATCGCCGATTGCGGGTGGACCGGTATCTGCAGCGTCGATTGCGGTATTAGGCAGCATCGCAGCTAGAGCAGCATCATCTAGGTTGTTATCAGGTTCGTCTTCTTTCTTAGGCGTAATTATTATACTTTCGCCCGATTCGTTTACATCAAATTTTATCTCCGCACCTCTCATTTCAAGTGCATCCGCCAATGTCAAAATTTGCTTTCCAAGTTCTTCAAAGCCAGGATAAACCGGTGGCGACAGGAAAAGGCTTTTATAATTAGTAACGCCGGCTTTTTTTTTGTTAACTCTTTCTACCTCTCTCATTGAATTTAACAATGACTCGAACACCGTTTTACGAGATTCGTAATATTTTTGTCGGTAGCTTTCATCAGCTTCGTTATAATCTTTAAGGCTTATTAACGGACTTTCATCGGCCGGTCCAGCCATGCGAAACGAAGGTACACCCTCGTCATCGCTAGAACATTCTGAGGCTTCCGGCGATGAATTATTCGTGGAATATATTTCGAATCCACCGCTAAAACTTTTGTCGCTAAAACTTTCGTCGCTTAAACTATCGACGTCTGTCGTGTCGGTTACGTCACCTGAGGTCCACGTAGCCCACATTTTTGTGGCATCGGTTTCTGCTGAATGATCGGCAGGCGATTGGAAAGTCGTCGTATTGCATTGCGGATGCACGGACATCTTGTTGCAGCGTAATCTTGTGTATTTAATTTACGGAATGGTGTATTTATAATACCCACCATACGTCATCACGGTGAATAAATTTGCGTTAGGTGACAATCAAATCTTAGCCGTTTTTTAAGGAACGCCGGATTGTAAAAAAAAAATATACATTGTCTTGGCGTGTAAGACGCCTAACTACGGCGCGGAACTTCCTTACAATTGCTCGATTACGAAATATCGCATCGTGCGACATCTCAGGCGGGCGCGGGCACGCAATTCGCGACGGCGTTGAGCACGTCCGCCGTCATGCGCGGTGTCATCACCCCGACGACCACGCCGTGTTTGCTCGCCGCGTCCCCCGTGCTCTTGCATTTCCAACAGTAGTGCCTGATCACCGTCGGAAATCTCGGTAGCAGCTGGTATACGATGTACATCTTCGCGGCGTCGCCTCGTCGGTGCCCGTCCTCCGCGCGGCCCGTGCGCGTACCGTCGTACACCGCTCGCAACGGGACTCGCCGTTGCGCGTCGCTGTGCACGATCGTGCAATCGCGGATTGGGCAGAAGTTGCAGTCCGCCCGCTGATACACCAGCACGCTCGCGACGACGGCGCCCGTCTCGTCCATGTTCACGCGCAGCCGGCGCGTGTCCAGCTGCATGCGATCCACCACGTCGTCGCGCACCTCGATTACGCGCAGGCACGCTCGATACGCGCGCAGAAGCACGTCGCGCAGCTCGAGGGTGACGGTGTCCACGCGCGCGACCTGCCGCGTCCGCTCCCGCTGCGTCGCCGTGTCGCGCGGTAGCGAACGTTCGGGCCCGCCGGTGGTCGACAAAGCCGGGTACACCAGCTCCGACGCCCGCGCTACGATGTCCGAGAGTCGCATCAGGTGTCGCACGTCATCCCCGCGACCCTCGCATGTGAAGGTGCTTATGGGCGTGTCCACGAAGAGTCCCAGCATTCGACCCGTGAAGTAGACGGGGTTTTGTCGGTACACCCTCAGTGCCATGGGCGAACTCAACGCCATAGGCGTCCGCGGTCGCGAGTAGCGCGGGTGCTTGGAGCCAGCGCTGCCGGTTTTGGCCATGCCTACCGCGCGGGCTGTGTGCCCCGCGACGCAATCCAGGAACTTCTCGGGCACCAGACCGCGGGCCGCGAAGTACGGGTCGCTGCGTAGCAATGGGTGCAGGTAACTGGTGTAGAAGGCCATGCACGCGCGTTTGTTTGCGAATACGGGCCCCGTGAAGGGCCAGAACGCGTCTCGGTTTTGGCGATCGGGCAGCGTCTCGAAGAGGTAGCCGTGCACGCTGGGCTTATCTCGATTCGAGTCGCCGCCCCCGTCCGAGTACGTCTCCAGGAGAAGCACGTGCGCCTCGCAGCCCGGAAACCAACCGCGCCAGGCGTGTTCGATGGCGCGGACGGCGCGGGCCACGGGCCCCTCGGGCGAGCGCGCGTCTTGCCAATCGGCGGTAACCTCAAAGTCAAAATCGAGAAGCAAAGACACGATCGGATCCAACTCGTCGCGCACGACATGGTAACACACCGAAGGCGTCTGCGCGAGCGAAACGCGATGGGCGTCCGCGTGACGCGGCACGTTACCGAATTTGTGCCGGCACGTGGAGCCGAGACGAGCAGCGAAGCTGTCTCTGGCGCACGCGAGCAGCCAATCCCACGGCACGCGACCGTACATTTTTATCTGGGTGGACATGTGAATGTCGTGCGCGACAAGCACCGTGCGGGCGTCATCGCCGTTAGCGTCCGCGCGCGAACGCGCTAACGCGTCTCTACCAGCCCACCAAATGCTGCAGCGATCCGTCTGATCGGCGTCGACGCACTTGCCTCCTCGCAGAAACGCGACGGTGCGCGCGCAGTGGGATCTGAGGTTACCGGTGGTGATCGCTGCGCATAGATAATCAAGTTCCAGAAACGCGTGCGCGCCGGATTGCATTTAATATATAACACACGGCGGATATCAAGATTTGAATACGGATATATCGGTATACTTCAGGATGCATCGGCGAAATTTACGGTTTTGCTATAAGTATTTCCGGAGCGGTCTAACGCGAGAAACAATTTAATCGGGCTCATCATTCTTCGAGTTCGCCTTCGTCATCCAGATCATGCATGGTTGCGTGTTCGGCGGCGCACTCGGTATCGGCGTAGGCCGCGGCTTTGCCTCCGTTCCGATATCCAGCGCGAGGGCGATCGAATTTATCGGGCCGTCGATTCATCGATTCCTGGTTTACGCGCGAGTCCTCATCTATCAAACGTTCGATGAGTGCGGTTACTCTGTCGTGCACGTATCGATGCTCCGCGGCGTCGCGAGCGGATATTAGGACCTGCCATTGACAAACCGTGCGCCGGCAACACGTATCAAAAAGTTGCACCACCGGTTAAACAGTTGCCGATAGTTCGGTCCTATTGTTGTGGTTCGCGCACCTCGGAATCGTTGACGTGCACGAGCACGTCCTTGGACTGCAGATCCCTCAGGTTGCGACCTTTGATACCGACGAGGCGTCCGGTCGGTATGTTAGGGGGCAGCGGTATCACCGAGCGACACGTGCAGTCGGTATCACGCGTGCGACCTCGATCGTGTATGGACGAAACATCCTCGCGGGCGTGCGTGGACGCTCTGCGCATCATCGGGCGTTCTCTGTCTGCGCCGGACGCGTACTGCGCGTACGGATGATACATACGAACCGGTCGGGCGCGCGGCGCGTTGCGTTCAAAACGCGCCCGCGCGTAAGCCTGGTAGGCGCGCTCGTGATAAACGTCGTCGTGGTACGTTTCCGTTTCATATTGATCCTGCAAAAATCGCATGTCCGACGGTTGTCAAAATCGTAAGCACCACGCGGGTGCGCGCGTGTATCTAACGAGGATACAGTGCCGTTCTCCGCGTCGATGATCCGTTTGACGTGCGCCGTCACGCGCGCGTTTGTCTGCACGTAGCGCATTATTTGTTGTCACGTTTGTTATGAAGCAGTGCGGCAAAAATATAACACGGCGCATGTTTTTTGTATGTTGGGCCATCCACCTGGCAAAAATCTGGCAAAAAAAAGCAAAAAGAGCGAAGTTACACATCGCAGGTGCGTGTAAATCCGCTTCGGTACTGAACGGTGCAAAACCCTCATGGCGTGCGTCGGTCTGGTGCCTGTCAGATCGGCTGGGGGTGAATCACGCCGGCGCGTTACTGTACACCCGCGAAGACTCGTCATCCTGCACTTCGTTCAAAAACGTCTCGTCGAGGGTGCGCACGTGCGTGCTGATCATGGCGTCGCGACCGTCCGCGATGATGTCTCCAAGCATAGCCAGCGCCACGTCGCGATTGTCGTTCAGGAGAAGCACGATCGTCGCCTCGGTGTTCGACGCAAGCATGGAGCCCACGATGTTCGCGACACACATGCAGGCGGCGTGCAACGATTTGACGCCCTCCGCGCACGCGATGTCCAGGTTTTTTATGGAGTTGAACTCTTGACCGATGTTGGGAATGTTCTCGGACACCACGGTCACCACATTCTCCTCGGCGTCGTCCACCAGCATCAGATGCAGGTCGTGTTTGGTCGGGTTGACCGCATCACGCTCGATCGGGTCATCGCTCAGTACCTGCGCGCAGAGGTCGTGCAGGTTACCCGAAGCGCGCACGTACGTGGATGTTGGACACACCACGTGAAGCAGGAGCGGATCGGGTGGGGTGTCCGCGTCGGGTTGAAACATGACGGGCGCGGCTATGCGAGCTTGTGCGCGCGGATATATATACACGCACGCGCGCACAGCCAGTGGACGCGTTTCGTACAATCGCATGGGGACAAAAAAGAGTATGCGCTTTCGGGGTTGCATATACGCGGACCCGCCGCGCAAGCGGCAGGGGGTGAGCGACATCACGGAGATCACGATGGAGGAGCTGCAGGAGCTGAATCTGGTGGGGCTGCCCGTGTGCGTCGAGCACGGGGGGCCGCAGCGTGGCGTGGTGGAATCGCAAAACACGGACCCGGTATCAGGATACACGACCGTGGATTATCGTCTGTTCGACGACGTCGCGGGCGAGACCTTGGCCGCGCTCACGCGTACCGGCCGTCTGCGGGATCTCAGTCTGTGCCACAACATCTACCCAGACGACAGCAAACCGATGATCGAGTGGGAGAAGGAGCCGGTGGAGGTTAGTCTGTGCATGCGCGGCGGACGCCCTGGGACCCACATTTTTCGCGTGGAGATGTCCGGGGTGCGGCGCCGTAACCGTTGCCGGTCCGGTAGTATAAATACCTCGCGTTCACAGGCAGATGTCCCCACCGACAGAATGGCAAACGTCGATACGTCGAATACCCTCGCCTCCGCTGCCGCGGACGGCGTACCCGCGACACCCGGCGAAGGCGCCCAGCCTCACCTGTCGCAAGCGGCGTCGCAGCAACTGCGGCAAGCCGCGCCGAACGCGGTCGCCGATACCCAAGCGGACGCGCCGAGCCAGGTCAGCGCGGACTCGGAAGAATTTTTGAAGTGCGCCATGAAACTGACCGAAAACGACCAGGCGGTGGTTTTGAACAAGTTCCAAAATCTTTACGGCGACCTGGTGGATCTCAAGCGCAAGAACGCGAATCTGGAACGTAAATTCACGGAGGAGGAAACCAAAAAAAAGTCCGAAGCCACGCGGATGGCGCAGGATATCGTGAAGGTGATCGACGGCATTTACTCCGAGTATCTGGGCACCGGTATGACCGACGACGAGCGCGCGCGCTTCAGCGACGACCTCGCGCAAAACTCCACCTGCCTGCAGGGATTGCAGGGTATGCGGCAGGCGACGGTGGCGATGAGCGCTCAGCGAAAGCTGTCGGCCATCAGAGCGGAAACGCAGACGGCCGAGCACGAGCGTCAGTCCGCCGCGCTGACGCAGGCGCGCAAACGTATGTCGGATTACGAGATGGAGCTCGCCGCGCTCGACCGCGGCGGCGCGTCGCCGGTGATGGACATGCATCAGCATCACGCGCCCCCCGCCGCGGTGCAGGTGGCGGCGTCGAACCGCACCATGGGCCAGCGCGGCGCGGACGGACAACCGCCCGATAACGCGCAATCCCGTTTACCGGCGGCGTTGCGCGCGACCTTGCAGGCGTACGACGCGAACGGCGCGACCGGCACCGGGCGTGTGTACGCCACCGACTTCGTAAACTCGGACGTCATCGCCGGCGGCGGTCCTACAAAACGTTCGCGTGTTGTATGACCGGTTGCGTTGTATAAATAATCGAGTGTCCGACGACGGAGACGCGGTACAGCCTACATGTCGTACCACAAGCTACGACCGTGGCGTGGACCGCCAAACGGCGGCGGCAAAAACGGCAGCAACAAACAAGGCGACAGCCTCACCACCGCAAGACCTGCGGCGTTCGACATCATGCTGGACGACGCCAGGCCCGACGATGGGCATCACGTGATTGTGGCATTCAAAGTGGTGGACGAAGAAAATTTTAAAAACGAGCATTATTTGAACCGATGGGCCATTTTTTTGACCGCGCCTCAAAACGACAACATACCCGGCATATTCCCGAGCGGGCGAATATGCCACGTTGAATTGATAATGCAAGTACGGCGGGAAGAGTACAACATGTACTCGATTAACATGATGGAGGGACATCGCGACCCGAACGATGGCACCGTCAAGTACGAGTGGGGGCGCGTGCACGCGCGGTCGGCGGACCCGGCGCATCTGCACGGCTACCAGTACACGACCGTGCAAATGCCGCGCGCGAAGCAAGTCAAGATGCACAAGTTTCTGCATTCGCAAATAGGGGCCCCATTTAATTTTCCGGGGTACGCGTTAAACTACACCACCGTGTGCAAAGTTGGTCAAACGTACGGTCCGCGGATTAATCTAGCAAAAAAACACCGATTCACGTGCGCCGAGCTCGTATGGGCCGCTCTGCAAATCGGCGAGCTCGAGGATACCGATAACATTAGCTGTCGACGCATGTCGCCGAACGCGCTGTTCGACTTTACGCGGAGCTCCGTTTTTTGCAGCAGCTGCTCCAACCCATTCGCATACGCCTGACGTTGTGCTTACTTTTTTAAATAGTTTTTTAAAAATTCTATTAATTTCAGTATCTCGCCCTTTTTTTCGTCGATTTCTCTTTTGCGCTCATCGAATTTGCATTTGGCAAGTTTTTCGGATTGCCTTTTTAATAAAGTCAGCGTAATATCGCTAGCTCCCGACGTAGTATCCATGTCCTGCCCACTGGTCGGATCACCGCTCATGATTGCGCACGAAACGGCTCTAGCGTAAGTTTTGCACGCGCCGACGTAACCATCGAAAGAGGGTGTATGTATATTGCCCTCACACCACCAAAATCCGTGATCGCGGGCGAAGCCTCGAGTCGCCGAAAAGCGCGTCGTAATTCGCGCGCGGCCATCCGGTCGCGGCGCAAAGCGTTTGCACGGCACAGTCGCACATCACGTGCGGGTGCACACGAGTGCCGTGGGCCTTGGCCCACTCTTCGACGGAGAACCCCGTGCCCGCGACGTTCTCGGGGGTTAATTGTAAACGCTCCGTCGGCACGCGCAAACCGATGACCGCGTCCACGGTAATTCCGCAACGGTACAACCGAGCGCCGCTTTTATCACCGGACATGCTGCAGCACGTGTCCCACGTCAAGCCGTGCCGATCGACGGCGACGTCCAGGTCGCACGCTCGCAAAGCGTGTTCGAACGGCGTGTCCGTGTTGGGACCGCGTTTGTGATCCGGCAACAAACGCAGCATGCGTGCGGGTACGTCGGGTTGGAGCGTAGTCGCCGCAGATGTATAAAATAAAGGCACAGTCTTTGTCGGGGTGTGGGGCTTCAAGTCCCGGTGACTCCGCGAATGTATACAATAAATATATATATGCATATATACGCACGTGCGATACGCGCGGAAATAGCGTACGCGGATTTCCTAGTATAAATACTCGGCGGGGCGCTGCGCACGTGCAGCAGTTGCGACATGGCTCGTATTATCGTGGACACCCGTGAACCGGATGCCGTTTTCAAAGCCCTCGATTCGGCGGACGTAACCTTCGAACGCGCTACGCTGGACGTGGCCGACTTTCACATTTTTCGGGACGATCGGTTGCTTTTCACCGTGGAGCGTAAAACATGGTCCGACCTCGAGGCGTCGTGCGTCGACGGCCGAATGCTGGATCAGCTCGTGCGCGCCGCCGCCAACGCGAAATCGCAAAACGCACAGCACGTGGTTTTGCTGGAACATCCGACAGTGCCGCGCGACGCCCAGCTGCGCTGTAGCGCAGTCTGTAAAGATAATCGAGGACTGCGGGCACGATCCGCGATAGACAGGCTCGTGTTGCAGCACGGTGTGGGTGTGGTGCGCACCGCGGACGTCACGGAGACCGCGCGGTTGCTGAAATGGATCGCGACGAAATCGGTTCGCGAACTTTGGGCGCCGGAGGGGGGGCAGGTGTGCGGTACGTATTACGGCGGGTCCGTCCGAGCGAAAAAGTCCGCGAACCAGGACGACGCGCGGGGCGCGTGGCTTCGCATGCTGCAGGTGGTACGCGGGGTGTCGGACGCAGCGGCCCGCGCCATAGCGGACGCGTATCCAAACGCGGCAGCGATCGTCGACGCGAAGGACGACGCGGCGGGGGGAATGAACGCCTGCGTGGAGCGGCTGGCGTGCGTGCGCGTCAACAACAAACGTAAATTAGGGCCGCAGGTGGCCCGACGAGTTGTGCAGTGCCTGTGTGGGGAATAACAATTTTTTAGACGCCGTGTCAATCGGCACGCCCACGCGCCAGACCGTGATAACCGAAACATCGCTTCAATCAATCACACACCACGCGTAAACAAATATGTCTAAGGATCGTGTCGCCCGCAACCAAACTCTTTTGGCGCATGGATTGAGCCCGCGCGACACCGACGATGACGAGAGCGTCGACCTAGTGGCCACCTCCGAGGACGAAGCGGACGATGAGGAGGTAGCTGCGGATGCGGGTGACGATTACGAAGACAAAGTCGTCGACAACCACGTACGCGAGGATAACATTACGGACGATGACACCGATGAGGATTTCGATCCGAACGCTGTGCAAACGGACGACGACGTCGAGATGATGGACGATGCCGACGTCAAGGACGACGCATCCGATGATTGCGACCCGCAGGGCGAGTACGAGGACGAGGACGAGGACGAGGACGAGGACGAGGACGAGGACGAGGACGAGGACGACGATAGCGCGCGTGACGATGCGGTGGCTGCAAAGCCCGACGAGGACGAAGCTGTGCACGAGCCCCCCCCCGTCAAAGTATCGGATCGGCGTACCTGTGCACCCCCCGTGGATAACGAGATCGCTCGGGCAAAAAGCGCCGAACCTCCAGCGGACACTGTGGTGCAGGGCAATCTGAAAAAGGGGGTGACCGACCGTGACGACGACAGCCCTCCGCAATTGCCGACTATGCAGCATAACCTTGACGAAGGCGTTCGATGCAAAAAACAACGCGTCGGGTCCACAAATGAGGTTGCGTCGACCGAAAGCCGGGGCGCCCGACTCAAAACTAAACGGATTGCAAAGGCGTCCGTACTAAGTGCGAAGTCCACGCATTTGACGGTCAAGCCCGATTCGGTGCGACGTGACGTGCCGGCCGCGCAGACGCCGGGCGACTGTGGTGACCCTGCGGATATCTACGAGTTCGATTGCGCGACCATGCATATCAACTCTGTCGGAGCAAGCAAAGCGGTGATCGACACCGCCGACTGCTTGCTCGAGGATGACGAGGTCATTCTCAATCGCAAATACAACGCGAGTATGTACGATCTGTGCGTGGAGCAGAGCGACGACTCGAAGGCGAAGCCGAAACAGGCCCCGGAGCAGCCACTCGTCGTGGACTTGGACGCCGTCAACCCGTGGCGCAAGGATGGTGGCGATAGTAAAAACACACAGGAGCCCGCGCGGAACTACGTCTTTCACCTGTACCGCACTTTGCGCCAGTGCACAGGTCTGCAGCAACACCGTTTCTGTGAGTACGCGGATTACGCTATATCGAGGAATTGTCTGGTGTGGAACCACCTGATGGACAACCTCGTGGCGAAAATGTCTCTGGCCGCAGACCTCAGCCAGGTGATGCGCGACTTTGTCAGCGATGCGAACTACTACGACATTTCCGCTGGGAACATGCAGATCGAGCTGCCGTCCAACTCCGTGCAGCTCAAGCTTAACGTGAACGTTACGCGGATTCTGCAGGAATACACGCAGTATTGTTCGTTGACGTTGATCAACGACGACGGCGCGCAGCTGAACGGCGTGGATGACGACCGCGTCACGCGCGTGCTGGAGCAGGTGGCCAGCATGCACGTGAGGATCGCGCAAGCGGACAGGCACACGACCGTACCCGTCGTGCGCACCGCGCTGAACTACCAAGAACGCGAAAACGGTAAAGGGCAGCGACTTTGCGGCGATTACGGCATGTACCTTGGCAAACCCATCAGCGTGAAACGCACCCTGACGCTTACGCAACGTGATGCTTTTTTCCTGGGCCAGTTGATGCTGGCAAACGACATCGTGAACGGCGCTACGTACGATCATGTCGACGAGGATCGTGAGAATACGCTGAGCAAGTTGTGCGGGGCGCTGACTTTTCTGACCGCGGTGTACCAACCGTAGGGTTAAATCCCTGGACATGGTGCGAACATGCATTAAGTTTGCGACCCGATCGTAGCACCGAAATGCCATTTGACGAGCAAAGATTACGTTTTAATGTGGAGAGTTTATACATTGTATACCGTCAAACATTTTAATCTTAAATCCGTCATAACTTCGTACGTGTTTTCGTGATGCGCGCCCACGTGGGCAGCGGTACTGGCGATGTATTCTTTATTCTTGTTTGGTTCGACGCGAACCCGGTCGTCCGTTAGCTGCGTAATGTCACGGTGAGCGACGCACACGGGCTCGATGCACATCGTGTCTCCCGGTTCAAGTACGTGCGTGGTACTCGCAATACAACCGGCGCCGATCGATGGCAGCATGTGCATGCGTTGACCGATGTAGTGACCGGTTAGGGTCCGTACCACACGACCGTGTTTTAGCTTGTCGTAATCGTCGTACGCCGTGACGATCGCACTCTCCAACGCCAGGTAATTGCGATCTTCATATTCGTTGTAATTACGAATAATGGTTTCCAGCAAATTGCGGTTATCCGTGACAACGGAGTGCGTCTCATCCACACCGTGCACGATGGTTCGCGCCATATCACCCATGTACCCGTTGCCGTGATGCACCACCAAGTCAACGGTGATGACGTCGCCCGCGAAAAAAGGCTTGTCCGATGGCACCCCGTGCGCCACGCAATCGTTCACCGATACGCAGCAAGCGTGCTTAAAACCATCCCCGTCGCACATGCAGGCGGAGTGGCACCTATTTTTTAGCATTATCTCGCCAACTTTATCGGCGACCTGCAGACCCGTTTTAAGTTTGTCATCGCGTATTCCCTCGATCGCCGCACGCATGCATTCAACACAAACTTTACAGGCGGCGGCCACCATCGCCGCGCGCGTTTCTTCACGCGTGTTCAACGCGTGCAACGGTTTGCGCTGTCGGCAACATAATCGCGCTTCAGAATTTAATTCGGCAAAACGCCAAATACGTAAATCGGCAGAGTGGTAGAAACTGCCAACGGACATTCGGCGTACCGGTCCACCGCGTCAGTCAGACGTTCATAGGCGTGTGTGTATATACACGTATACATATATTTATATACATTTTACACGTACGCGTGCATGAGCAGGCGCGCGAGCTGCGCACGCGGTAACGCACGTCCGACAGGACTGATGCGCAATGCGCGCGACGCTCGTTGGCAACCGTAGGATGCGGGGTGATTGTGCGGAATCATACTTCGCGATGCCAGCCATGTAGGCCATGAACCGGCAACATTGCACAATAGTTGGTTTCAACTGCCGCGCCGTGCTGGCGGAGCTTATTAAAACCGCACACAGTCTCCTCGCCTCGTTTCACGCCCGTTTCAAAGAGTTTGTCACTTTCGTTGCCAAGAGGCGTGCATCCCTCGGATCGGCGATCAACATCAAATTCGCGCGGCGTGCGAGACTCGGTTGGACCGTCATCCGGTAAGCATACAACCGCATCCGATTGCGGTACCGTAACTGCGCAAACACAGAGAACGCGACGCCGTTGAAAATGCACGCCCATTGCCGATGTCCGGCAACCTCGCACAAACTTCGAAGGCAGAAATGTACACCCACCTCAGCGCCCTAAACCCGCACGCGCGCGACGGCGACATCACCTTCGACGAAGCGGCTCATCGATACACCGTCCACAAATCCGCGCGTAACTACGCCTCGGTCACGACCATCCTCGGTCGATACTGGCAGCCCTTCGACGGGCCTGCGATCGTCGCGCGGTACGGGCACCGTTGGCGTTCGAACGCCGTGCATAAGTACTACGGCATGACCGAGGATGAAATTCTGGAAGAGTGGGAGCACAACCGTATACGCGCGTCGCGCGCCGGCACGGTGATGCACGATCTGATCGAAAGGTGCGTAAGCGCGGCACGACTTAACGGCGCAAACGATTGAGCGTACGCGCATCATGTTCTGACTTATCAACATTTGCGACAGGTTTTACAACACTCACCCGCTCGTACGCGTGTCCTTCGAGTTCGACGCCACGACTTCTTTCGTGCGCGCGACGCTACGAAATGAGGACCCGATACGCTCAGTGTACGCGGAGGATCAAGGCAACGCGGCGTCCGCGGAGATGTGCCAGTTCAGACGTTTCGATCGCGACGTCAAGCCGACCGTATGGCGCACGGAGATGCGCGTATACTCCGACGAAAACGAGCGCGTCGCGGGTAGTATCGACATGCTCGCCAGGAGCGCTCGAGGAGTGTACACCATGTACGATTGGAAGCGCTCGCACAAGGATCTGTCCGATTGCGGGCATCGTTTCGACGACACCGCGGGCAGCGTGGGCGCGGCGCGCGGGTGTCGCGTGTGCTACGGCCGTCGTTGCCGTGGCGTGCTGTCGCACCTGCCCGACACTCCGTTCGTGCATTACTCCATGCAGCAGAGCGTGTACGCGCACCTGCTGCGCGCCCACTACGGCATCGACGTGCAACGGCTGCATCTGGTGCAGCTGACTCCCGAACGCGACGAGTACACCGTGGTGCAAGTGCCGGAGCTGCGTCGCGAGGTGCGATTGGTTTTTGCCGATCGGCGCGCAAGACTCAAACGCTTCCGTCGGCTGAAAGGCACGCTGTGTGCGGCGATGCACCTGACGCGACTGCTGCGGGATGTGCGAATCGCTCACGAGCAACCTTCAAAACGCGCGCGCACGTGCGACACGTAAAGCTGCAAAGGCAAGGGGAATTTACGAACAAGCAAACGCGGAACCATTTGCGGTCGCAGGTTATAATATGTTTTTACAAACTTCTCTGTATACACCGTACAAATAGCACCGTGATAATGAATGCAAAAACGTATACGACATAATGTCGATCGCATGTTATAACGTGAACGGTAAACCCCATTTGAGTTTTCCTTTATCTCGTGATACATGGGGTGTGTGTTACGATTACCATAAGGACTTAGTAAATCCAATTAGGGGGCCGTTTGTTATGTGGGATTATATAGAAAACGACCCCACAAACGAATCTATAATTTGCGTAGACGTGTTCACGGACGCGATGCAATCCCGTGCGAACATAAAACAATTATATTTAATACCGCCGGCAACTACTTACGCAGCGCGCGTTAATTTCTACATAGACGTCTTTAAAAACTACGTTCACCGCACCAATATGGTGATATTGACGGATTATGTAGTACAAAAAGTGGATAACCTGTTGATGTTGATAGCGGTACTAGAATATTTGAATCAGCGTCGTGATGACCATTTACACTTTACCATCGATTGTAGTAATTACGAACGTTATCATGATGAACTACAAGACCGTATGATCATTTTATACCGTGCCGGATTACTAGATAAGGAACCGTGCAAAGCATATCTCGAGAAGAAAAAAAAGCTTACGTTTGAAAAATTTATGGGACACATATCCATTTTCACTGAACGCGGTGATGGTGCAGTACAAACCGACCACCCATCCTCGATCAAATTGGCGTGCAAAAAAAACGAAAACGACGAATACACTTATGAGATATGGTTTTTGGGTGTGGCTGACAATATGTTGTATTCACTACCTGTGTATGAAATGAAGTAATACTAGATCGATCCGAGAGTGCAGACGCCTACGGAGTTATTACGAACGTGCACGATCATTTATACCTAGAAAACGTACAAATAAAAATGGTGTATGGTGCTATGTCATGCAGGTATTCATACCACTTACGCTTTATGTTCAAAAACGAATATTGTGTGGTTTTCAAAGTTTAAATAATAGCAATCATTTTCAGTGTAAAGCGTTTATTTCGACACAACTCGAACTTGTGCACGGTATTATTCAGCATTTAGTGCATGTCATAAATTAGCGTTTTATCGACTCGGTGGCGCAGCCACTTTCGCCTCATGACCTGGCGATCACTATTCCGAAAGTATTGATACACCGCACAAGCGTGCGTAAAATCTGTTCATCAGATGTGAGTTATCTGGTCGACGAACCATTTGCTGCGCAATGGTACGTATTTTACCAAAAAAGTCGTGGTGATTAGAGCATCGCTCGTCGCGTACACCACCGGATAACAATACAAATGTGATTTCATAAAACGTAGCAAACTTGTATATACATATAAATACATGCATCTGCATTATAACACGCAGCATATATCTCAATAAAATGTCGGTCAATTTTGTAAACGACGGCGATATATCGACGACCTTTAAGATGACGGACGGCGTCCCCCCGGCGAATGACACGTCAGAGGAGGAACTTGAAAAAGAGCGAAATCGCCTTGTCGCCGCTTTGTTAGGCGAACCAAACACCTCCGAAGTTATTGACACAACCTATTCATTTGCCGAACTGCTCGATAACCTGTTACCTACCGAGCGACAAATACCAAATGTAAACGAGGTTACGGAATGCGGCGCAGATGTTAATGTTTCATTACAAAATCTTACAGAACTTGACAAGGCAAAGTTTTTAAACTGCAAAGAATATTTATGCCGATGGGAGAAAGTCGTGTTGCTTGCAGTGAAAGACAATGCTTCTAAGGACGTCAAAACTCTGATAGATGAAAACGATGATCGGCACGCTATGATCATTGAATATTTAGAATCGTACAGTGAGGAAGAGAATGATATTGACAATTTATTGTACGTTGACAATAAGAATAATAAAAATATAAAAAATGCGTGCTACGACACACTTTATTCCGATACAGAAGAATTGGGTGTTAAAGGGGAACATTACTCTATTTACGTCGAAAATTTAATTAAATTTTATCTGGTGTGTATTTTTCACAGACTTAGAGTGCAACGGGTTTTTGCGCGCAAACTGCTAGTTTCCCTACAAATTAATCAGTTACCTTTTATTCGATCTAAATCTTTAACGTCGTATATGATACGTTGGACTGACAAAAAGTTTTTTGAGGAAAGCGTGGTTAAGGAACACGAACAATTTATCGGCATAATGAAAAAATTTGAAAATGGTTTGAATGATGTGGATTGTCAAGCTTTCAAAAGTTATATCGGACACCACATAAATCTGCGGAAGTATAACTTTCCGGCGTTGCATAAATGTGAAGCTTTATACTACAAACTGACGGAACATTCCCCAAAATGCATCTATGGTAGACCACGGGATGAAGACATTTTTCAGCTGCTGTATCCGCACCTGCTAAATTAAAAAAGTTTGTCGGTTGGGTAAACTTTTTTCTACGCGCGCTTCGCTATGGCAAATTCTGAACGTTATCTATCGTTTGTACACGGCTAACATGCGCGTCATCTCCTCCGGGTAGGCGTTGAGCACGGGGAGTAGCTCGGGTGTCTCCGACAAGCGCCGCATAAGCTCGGCGGCCTCCGCGTCTAGCTGCGACACGCCGCCGCGCACCGACGTGAGAGCGCGTGCCACGTCGGTCGCGTCCTGGTTGCACACGTCCGATGACCACAGCATACCGGCGGCTTGCGCCTCGTCCAGCTTCGCGCCGTTGTGCGCGCGCAGCGTCGCGAGCATGTCGGGGGTGTCGCAACAATGAGTGTCGGACAACGCGCGGGCCGCGTACACCACGCTCGGATCGTAAAGGACGGGGGCGTAAAAGTCGTCGGGGAGTCGCACGCCATACGCGCGGTACACATCGCGCAACGTCCGGAATATTTTACGCATCGTCGTTTGCATCGCGTCGGTGCGGTCGACGCGTTTCAGAGCCGTTCGCGCGGCGAGGACAACGGCCTCGTACTGACTACGTACGTCGTGATAAACAGCGAAGACGCCGTACAGTTTGCACGCGACGGTCAGGTCGGTGCGATCGAGCAGTTCGCACGCGAACGCGGACAGTCGGGTTAGTTCCGTCTCCGGCCCCATGCTTTCGCGCACGATGCGATACACCGTTTGCAGGTCGGTGTCCGGCGTGATTTTCTTCAGGGTGTCGAGGACGTGTTGGATCCACATTTTTTTCTGCTCGTCGTATGCTTACCGATTTTACCTGTGTCAGGGCGTGGAATTTTATATTTTAAACACCTCGACGCTGTGGACACGAACCAGTTTGGTGATTGTTGCATGAGGTAAAGCAGCTAAGCGCGACGCGCATCGGGCGCAGCAATAATTGTGCTCTACAAAAATTCAAGCACATCTTCACGCCGGCTGCTTTCGTGGATACCGTTGATTTGGGCTACCAATGCCTTCACAACATCCTTGGTCGCACCGTAGAGATCGCTCGTAGGTTGTTGTATTTTCAGTACGCATCACCACTTCATAATTGCAACATTGATAACCGTCTTATATTTGTGACATTATCGACTTCACCGACACTGTTTTTCCTTTTATTACTCTGAATTTCCTCACCCGATCTCTCCTCGACATCGTCAGATTAACCATCACAGTAAAATTCATTGTGTATTTCATATGTATGATATAAATTCAATTTCTGCAGAGTCTCTTTGCAGGCTTCAATATTATTCGCATTTATTATACCTTTTTCTATTGCATACAAGTACACTTTGTTTTTGTACCCATGTTTAAAAAAATCGTTACACATTTCGATATCTTCGTACGTCGTTTCTGGTCTCATGCACCAATTGGCATACGCTATTCCTAGCAAATCGTGATCTACTAGCTCTTTTTTAAAATTTTTAATTTCATTTATACTTTTCAGATTTTCTACTAGTTTATTATATGCGGTTTTTTTCCATGGTCCCTGTACAATTCGTAAAATTTCTTTAATGTTACTAACGTTTACTTCACCAAATTCTATTAGATTACAGTAATAAGCAAATAAAAGGTCTTTGTCGTTTTTACAAATTATTTTCAAAATCTCAATATTATTTGTTATTAATTTACTTTGTTGATTCGCTTTGTCAATCACGTACTCAAGCAAAAATTTCTTTTTTTCTGGATCAGTAAATAGAAATAATAAAGCATATATGTCCATTTCCATAATTCTACTTGCGTCTATATCTATCGTTTTTTTAATTTCGTTTTCCAATGTTCCCAAGTTTACAGGCCCACGACATAATGGGCAAGTTGGGTTTACGATACGTGACAAGCAAGTCCAGTGAAGACATGTTTACAAGGTAGTTCAAAAATACCTATTCCTTTATTTTTGTTTCTTTCTATTTTTATTATTATTTTTGTTTCCGTGCTTTTATTTCCTATTTCGTATGCTTCCATTTTCATTTTAGACAAACAGATTGAACATTCCTGAGGTGCATATTCTGCGCCAACAACCAAAGGCATATAATTTGTGATAGACATGATAAAGACGATTATCAAATTTATTCAAAAAAAAATCAGAGTCCCAAAAAAATATAGGCTTTATTGGTATATTTTCGATATGTATGTATATAGATAGTGACCAGCGACCTGTCATATAACCGGAGACGAGGTACACGACTGTTACAGACTCGCAGTGAACCTGGCAAGCTCCACAATGTTTGTAACTATTCGAGCCACAAATACACTTTCCGGTTCGGAATCGATGACCGCGTGTACATATACTTTACATTACGCGGTTTGTGCTACAACTAACGCCGGTATCGTGTCCGGTTTTTGCCGTCTCCCAAATTAACAGCGGAATAAGTTATCATCGCCGCACTCGAGTTGTTTCAAAACGTACTGATCCGTGAGATTCGTCCATTGTTTAAACTTAAACTCATCGCCCGCGCCCATGTCCGCGACGTTCATCAAATCGCTGTCCGTAATCATGAAGGTGTTCAACTCAGCACCTCTGCGGGGTTGGACGTGCGCCACCGTCGCGCTCGCTTTGCGCTTCTTGGTCGGGGGTGACGGTCGCTTCTCGTACTCTGAACGCAGCATAAAGTCGTAGAAAGCAGCAAAAATCCACAACACAAAACGATCCGGGTCCTCGTCGGTGATCGATGTCAGCACCGCGCGCCAGGCGGCGTTGACGTGCTGCGCGCTCAAAATAGCATCGCGTACGAGAGGCACGTGCATTTCGCGCTCCCGGAAGAGTTTGCGCATGCTTCTCTGCGCGGGCAGCATGGTAGCCATGAGATCGGGCTGCGAATTTTCGGAGCTCGCGTTGATCGTCCGCAGCAACCTGTCCCTGATGGACGCGTTTTTCAAAAGCAACGCGACATCGCGGGCGCAGAACCTGATCTTGTGGGCTTTGTTGTCGTTCGCGCGCTGCTGGCGGATCAGATGCCCGCTCAGCTGCTCTCGGTTGGCGTGCACGGACTGCCAGTACGACCTTCGCAGCCCCTGGGTTTTGGATTTGCTCAGAGTGTGTCTGGCGTCGCACGGAAACGTGCTGTGATCTGCCGGCGTGCATTTGACGTTGAGATACTCCTTCGTCTCCGCAACGTCGCAGGGTGGTTCCTCGTCCGCGTCCGTGTCGCCGTCGCTGCTGGCGCCGGTGCACCCGTCCGTGTCGTCGTCGCAATACATGTCCAACGGCGGTTTGGCCTCGTCCATCTCCTCGCCGTACCCGGACGCGAAGCCCTTGACGCCAGAGACATCCAGCAGCTTAGAGGGCTCCACGCGGTTATCGTACACGATTTCGAGCATCGCGCGCGTAAACTCACCCTGCTGACACTGCAGGTCGAACACGTAACAGGTTCCTCGTATGCCACCCAAGTTCTCGGTGCTCACGTTGGCGAACGTAAATTGTTCGCGGAGCTTACGATTCACCCGCTTGTAGTGGCACATCAGTATGTTGACGCGGAGAGTTTTCAGCGCTAGCATCTTTTGCAGACACCACCGAGACGGGTCGGTGCCGTATTCAGGGTGCCGCAGCAACGCGCTGTGCATGGCGACGGCGACGTGACTTGCGCTCACCTCGATGGTTTTGGGATGCTGCCGGCGCCGAACGCGCGGGTTTGCGATCAGCTGCGCGACGTCGTTGGCGTACGCGAGTCCCACGACGGACACACGGGTGATCAACCTGCGACTTCGATTCGAACGAGCCGCATCCATGGTGTGTTTGAACTGGCCGACGTTACCGTCGATCGCGCACACGTTTACCAGCGGTCGCTGTATCATGTTACGCGCGTACGCAAAATCCTCGTCGATCACTCGGCTCATCTCCGTGGGCGACAGCACGCGCGTTAACCAGTTGATAGGACACACGCTAGCGTGTCGTGCACGCGTTTCGCCCGCGTCGGCGTCCTCGCCACCGTCGTCGTCGTCGTCATCGTCGTCGGCGTCGTCGTCATCGTCCTCGGCGTCGGCGTCGTCGCGCTTTCTTTCGCTCCGGACGGCCGACACGGCGGTGGCGTTCAGGAGCTTGCCGTACGTTTTGCGCGCGACCGCGCGATGCTTAAATATCTCCGTCATGAGCGTCACGAACAGCCGTGCGCAGACGTCGCGTTCGTAGGCGTCGCGACATACCGCGTCCTCGTTGCACTGCATTGCGAGAAACATCTGTCGTGCCGTGACGCAGACGGCGCTCAGCAACGGTTCAAAGCGCGCGGCCAGCCGCTGCGCAAAAACCTCCGTCGTGTGCCCGCGGGTGGACGCGCCTCTGAAGAATTCGCGGACGGCTGCGGGTGCGTCGTCGAGCACACCACCGGTCTGATCGCGCAGGTCCAAGGTGTGCGCGAAAAAATACGCCATCAAACCCGACGCGTTGCTGCACCGGTCGTAGTCGGGGTGGTTGCACATTTTGGTGGTAACGCCGTTGATCGACACCTCGCCTGGGTTGAGATTCATAAACTGTCTGTACGCATCTTTTTGATCTTTCATGAGCAGTCTGGACATGAAGTCACCCTTCTCGGCATCCGAATCATCCGACTGTTGCTCCACCGTTTGGGTTGGAGGAGGTTCGAAGTCGAAAATGCTGGTCCGTTTCCGGCGCCCCCCGCGTTCGCGCATGGCGATTTGTATAGCTGCGTACTCTGCGAGTATAAATACTGGGCGGTGGACCTGGTGGGTGTGTGAGCGGTGGAAATGATTAATGCCGCTGCTTGTCGAGGTGCCTCTCATTTGTAGCTGCCACTCGTGTCGCTTGTGGTCATAACAGTCATCACGATGTCCTTTGACGCGTATCTCGAAAAATACGCCTTTGCCAGCACGCTGGATCTCAGTCGCGTTGCCTCGGATGCCGTGCATCAACGGCTGCACGCTCGCGGGCTGCACACTTTTTATCTTCGAGCGGAGGACGGGGAGAAGTTTCTGTGCGTGCTTGGCTTCCCGGGCGATCCGGAAATGCAAGGCCGCTTTTTGGAGCGTGGCGGCACGCAGGCGCAGGAGCTCCTGATCAGCAACCATCAACGTTACGACCGCATCGGTTGCTACGTGCACGGTAACGCCGAGACGGTGCACGACTCCACGGCGCCCGCGCATCTGCTCCGCGCGCTCGGCTGCGCGTATCTGGCGCACGAGTGGAGCGGGTACGGCACGACCGCCGATCGCGCGCCACGATTTCACGCGCAGGTGAATCGTTGCGCGACGCTGCTTCGCTTCGTGCGCGACGCCTCCACGGGCGCGCGCCCGCCCTTGCTGGTGGGCTACTCGCTCGGCTGCGCGGTACTTCTGGCCGCGTGGCCGCTCGCCCAGACGCAATGGCCGTCCCGCGTGTTGCTGCTGGCGCCGGTTTACGATGCCGCGGGGGTGGTGGTGCGCGTGCCGCTGCTCCGCGAGCTGCTGGGCGTTTTGGCGCTCCCGTGCATGCACAACGGGCGCGCGATTCTGAACCTGCGAGCGCCGTTGCTCGTCGTGCACGGCGAGGCGGACGCCGTCATCCCCCGCTCGCACTCCCACGACTTGATCACAGCGTACAACGACGTGGACAACGGCCAGCGGCCCGCCAAGCTGCGCACGTACCCGTCGGCGACGCACACCAACCTGCTGCTCGACCACGCCGTGCGCCAAACCATCCTGATGGACGTGCGCGCCTTCCTGAGCGAGGCTGCGTGAGCGCGGGTCGTGGTCGTCACACCATGCGCGCGAGCGGCGCGACGGGCACCATCGAGTGCCGGTTGCGCTCCGGGCGTCGGCGGCGGGCCGTGACGTGCACGTCGGCGCGTTCGTAGCACACGTCGCCGACGCGCAGCACGGGTCGATCGTCGACGATTTTGGATTGGCTATCGCTCAGGTACCGGTAGACCACTCGTTCGGAAAGCGCGCGCTGCACGCCGCGGTGCCCGACGACGTAGCCCGTAGCGAGGGCCACCAGAAGCAGCGCCGCGACGCACGTGCAAAGCAGCAGCATGGCGACCCGCCCAAGCGCCGGTTGACGTCCGACTTACGCGCACCTATATATATATACACGCGCGCGACAGCACCAAGCCTCAGTGCGAGCGTCGACGCGTTACCTTTCGACCGGGTCGCAGTACCATGTATAAATACTCCCGACGCCGGTCAGGGTAAACCACGCTCGTGACGAACACGCGGAAACATGGCGTACCCGGCACCGAAGGAACCGCACGGAGATGGTAGGCGCGACGCGGCCAACGGCTCCGCCCCCTTGTTCGAAGCATCCGGCAATTCCTTCAAGGAGTTTTTCGGGCAGCCCTCCAAACCGTACTTGATGTCCCCGTACGATCAGTACGGCCGCGAGAACTTCGCGCTGCCCGAGGCCTACCTCGGCTACTCGCCCCATATGACCGACGTCATGATCAACCTCATACGACAGGAGGACCTGTGGCCCACCAAGCTGCTGCCCTACCGCGAAACGAAGGACACGTCCACCATCACGTGGAACGAGTACCACTTCGACAGGCACCTCCTGGGCCCGGTGCCCGAGGAGGGCGTGAGCCGCCTCGTGAGCCAACGAATGAGCGAGCGCCGAGACCACTACACGCGCTACGGGCTGGCCATGATCCTCGAACACGGGTTCATGAACACCGAGAAGGGGCGCATGTGCTACACCAACAACCTGCAGCAGATCCGCAACGCGGTGCTCGAGACGGTGTACCTCGGCGTGCTGGAGTCGCTACTGCGCTGCAAGTCTTACGACGAGGTGTGGAACGATCGGTACGGCACCGTGCTCACCGCTCAGACCGCCCGCAAGGCTCTGGCCTGCGAGGTGGAGGACTGGGCCACCATCCAGAAAACCGAGCACGGCTGGGACCTGCTCGACAGTCGGTGCAAGCGCGTGATGCGCGCGCGGGGGGTGGAGCCCGACAGCTGGATCGTGCCCGACGGCATGAAGCATTACGTCACGCAGGTGCGTCGCGAGAATTACGTGTACATGTACGCCGGACCCGAGGGTCCGCAGAACTTCAAGTCCGGACTGAACGGACAGTCCGCCAACGTGATGGACGCGCGCAACGACTGCACCATCTACGAGACAAAATGCTTCGAAATGCCCGACATGCCCGAGCCCGTGGATGTCACGTTGCGCCAGCGCGCCATCGGCGAGTTCTTCTTGATGCAGGACGAGGAGACCAACCTCGATCGCAACGCGCGCCGCGGAACCGAGCGGAGCATGAGCGCGCAGCGATCCATCGCCATCTACGACGAGGACGTCGACACTTTCGTGGAGATCCGGCTCATCGACGCTCTGGATAACGACATCTTGATCGACAGTGACGCTTTTACAGCTACAGACACGCCCGCTTTGCAGTGTCACCACACGAACGATGCTGCCACTGATAGCAGGTACGATGGCGATTGCGCCGTGGGCGACCTACCACACGACGAGAACAACAATGATGACCGCCGTGGTATGCCCCCGATGATGAACAGCACGCTCGACCGCTTCGCGAACACCTTCTTTGATGGCACTGCCGAGGAGGCCTTCGTGCGACACATGCACACGGAGGTCCCAAGATACCTTCTGGATATGGACAACACGGACCGGATGGTGGGGGACGTTGACTGCACCGCGGATACTATCGCTGCGTACTACACAACGGCAATAATGACTAAAGTCGCAATCGGCACATTTCGCAATCGGTTTGTTCAATATACAGATATAGGTGAAAAAATGAACAAGCTGTTTGAGACGGGCTCCAGGCGCAACTCCTACGCCGCTTGGTTGTACGCACACACCGTCGCCGAGCACGCCACGCGGGCGTTCGTTTGCGACCCGCTGCTCGCACGATACCGTGAGCTCTTGGGCACGGACAATGGGGACCAAATGCCAATGCCACCCTGCCCGTCGGACGCGACGGCGTTTGAGCAGACGCTGTTGGCCGTGTATATAACGCTGCGACAGCACAACGCCAAATACATGGGGGGTACGCCCGCAACGGTGGTCGATTTCCTGACTACAATATCAACAGAGGTAACAACTTATAAAACTAGAACGGACGTTGAAGGTGGGGCGCTTTCACGTAATAAAGATAATATCGAGAGTGTGGCAGCATGCATCGCGACAAAGCTATACCTTAACATGAGCAGAAGCAACACCAGCAGACTTATTATCGATCGCGACATCCAAGTGCTTCCAATCGGTTACAACAACTACACCGGCGTCAAACTCCTTGCCAAGTGCACGAACGGGTGTGAGCTTTACAAACCGGAACAATGCGCTGCATTGATCACCGAGTTCGACAAGATGTGCGCCGGAGTCACGCCGTGTTTTGATACGTCGATGTGGAACGAAGACGTCAAGCGTTCCCTCTTCAACACCTGCGTTCTAAAATGCAAGCGCGCGGGCAATTTGGTGTTGGATATGCGGTGTTTAAAGAAAGACACCGGTCATTATTATGGAGTCACTCGACACGCGCGCGACGATCTCGTGCACTTATCCGACGACCGTCTGTCGCTGTTTGGAAAATCCCTGTTACCTTATGCTGGGTCAAGCCTTGCTAATGCGTGCACCCGAGTTAACGTACCATGTGATGATGCCGTATCCCTAGAAACTTTAGTCGATGCCATCACGGAATTCCACGAGTACAATGACTGTTATTTTGGATGTCCGGATACCATGGATTGCGCGGAGCGGCTTTTCATAGATTGCGACCAATACAAGCCATTTTTTTGCGCTGAGGTAAAAGCACACTACGAAACATCAGCAGCTTTTTCTGACGAAATGAAGATGAATGTAAAAGCCAAATTTGGTTACGACACCGCGCCCACCGACGTACAGATTGGTCATTTACTTGCAATTCCCTACGTTGCATGCAAACTTAAAGTAGACGCGGTCTCCGAGACCGCGGAAAGGAGACAACGACTCATCGTCATGTTATTGGTGGCGTTTAATGCCATCGATTTTAAAAATGCTACGAGCTGGAAAAAATACTACGACTTGATCGAGTCACTTCCGATCACAGGAAGTGGCGATTGGTATAGTACTAATCCGGTCGACTTGGATGGCCTGATTCCCCCTTCAAGCACAAGCCCTATCACGCCGGTGCCGGACTTTATCAAGCTATACGTAAAGCAATTTGCATGCAGCTACTACTTCGTAAATGTCGAGAGCGGGGTATCTACTACTTCTTCGGTAGATCTGCTGGTAAATGTTTGTAACGGATCGGAGCTTAAATTTAAAATACCGCAAAATACACTCGCGGACATGCATGTTACGCTGGGCATCACGCGTTACGGTCTGATCGTCAGCCCCTTTAAAGCCCCAAGCGCTTTTCTCAACGTGATCACCGCCTTTGAAGCTCCTGGCGAAATTTGGCCGCACGCGTTCGCGCGCGTTTTCCATAAATGCTTTGACGCCGTAGGCAAGGAACACGGCTACCACGGGTACCTGTACGGTTTCCTAAAGTCTAACACTGACAAAATCAAACCGGGAACGAATCTGGACATCCTGCACGACACGTGCGCGTTGAAGGCGTATCACATGGCATCCGAAAACCCCAATTCCATGGGCGCGACCCTCTTCTCGCCGACAATCGGACTGGGAACCTCCGCGTCGTCCGCGCCGTACGAGCAGATGGCGTCCTTTATGGTTACGAAGGCGTTTCTACACCGTTTCAACCACAAATCGTACGCCAAGCGCCCGCACGCGTACTTCGTGTACGCTTTGATGTGCATGCAGCCACCGAAGCGGGATTTTTTGCGCAGCCTGATCACCGAAAACAAGATGTTCCCCTTCGGCTACCTGCTGCTGCGACCGTACCAGACGTACGAGACCAACACCGCGATCCTGATGAAGGGTGGCGCGGAGACCGGCGAGACGCTCGTCGGGTACTACAACTTTCAACTCGCCGACAATGTGGTGCAGAAGATGCATTACGGCAATTTCACCATCTACGAAAAGTCGGTGGTGTATCGCTCGCGGAACGTGCTCATACAGGACAATCTCAGGGTCGTAAATTCTCTTGGAGGCGGTGGCAGTCGTTTTTACAATATGTCGGATCAAAATCAAAGCGACGGGTGCATCGGCGCCACCGTGCCCTCGCTGTACGCGTGTTTGATCGGATACTCGGAACAGATCAAGGACAATCCCATAGACACAACAGGCACTTTCGCCAATCACACCGGGCTGGAGTCCATGAAGCCCGTGATGTACAGCACCGCGAACTACTATAAGGAGAAGTACCAATTCATTGCTACCTCCGCTCCGAGTGGGGACGACTCGTACTTCGAGCAGCCCGTGCAACCAAACACTATATGTTTCCAAGGGCATCAGGCGCGGTACAATCACCAGACGGGCGGGCTGGACCGTGTGACGCTGAACACCGGGCACTGGGGCGAGCGCGTGTACCCGGGGTGCGGCAAGGTTCGCAAAGGCCTCAGCAAATATCTGGAGCCGGTGACGTACTCGCACATGTATCACGGCGGCGGCATGATGATGGGATCGATGTGAGACGCGTAGGCCAGACGCATTATTGGTAAAAAATAAAAGATGATCGCCATTTTATAATCGCATTCATGAGACGCGCTTGTTTGCAGATCAGCACGCACGCCCGCGAGCGACCCCGGCGGCGTCGGCAAGTATCTATGGAGGGTGTCGCACCCAAGTTAGTCGGGGTGGTTGCGGATTCGCGCGGCGACGACTCGCGTCCGCGGGTAGGTATACATACACGCGCGCGCGAACTTGCGATTCGTGCCGAGCGTCGCCGATGCCGGACGTAACGAGCAACCGATCACGGCTCGCCGGAAAAGCGTGGGAGCGCGTCACGTCCAAGAGGCGCGATCGCGGCATCTACGCTCGCCGTCGCGAGCGACGCGAGCAGCTCGGTCGCGCGGGCACGGGGGATCGCGCGTACGGCAGTCGTCGCTTCGGCATGACGGACTTCGCGTATTGGGAGGGCACGACGGACGCCGCCGCGCCGAGCGGCCCCGCGCCGGATCTGCGCGTGCAGGTGGTGCACGCCGACGACAACTCGCAGCTCCGCGCGCTGGTGCGTCGCAAGACGCCGTCGGTGGCGTGGTTGCGCCCGAACACGTTCGTGACGATGCGATGCGTGCGCGGGACGCACGCGGACGTGGGCGCGGACGTGGCGTTCGTGGTGCGCGAGGTGCGGTGCGGCGAGAGCGCGAACGTGGCGGAGTGCACGCTGACGAGGGTCGGTTGATATTGAAGGTTTGTAGCAAATTAGGTGGCATGCCGTTATGATCAGTTGTCTAACAGCACATTGAAATATTTAATCATCACACAATTAGCTATCGAGGGAAGAGGCCCTGATGTAGACATCGTGCGATGCAAGTATAAATATAGGTTATGAAGTACCAAAAGTAACTTCAACGACCGCCGTGCGTGTACGACATGGCTGATGTTACAATACCTGTTCAAATGGCGCCTGAAGACGACGACGCAATGGTTGATCGCGAGGATAGTTTACAACAAGACGATACAGACGCATTACGTAAGCGTATTCACGTGTACACAACTCATCTGATAAAAATGTACGAAGATGCGACCAAGGACGTAAAAGATCTGTTTGAAAAAATGAAAACCCGCGATGAAGTTTTACTAAAGCATCTTGAAATGCAATTAAGCTTAAAAAAGGATAAGTACACCGAACTATGCGAAATAAAACGGTCGATTAACTGTAAAAAAATTGTGAACCTGGCCGACATAAAAAAACAAGTTAACGATCTACGCGCAGCGTGCAGCGACTTGCAAAAAAAATTAGTAGAATGATCGCCCGGTATACCTTGTCGCACGCTTGTCTGGGTTTGCGAGTTACCGCTTTGTTAAATCGTGAGGAACACCCATCGTTTACAACCATAAACAAAATGCCGGTAACAACTAGCCCTACGGATCATAACAGGTAAACGTGTCAGCGTAAGTTTGTATATCGCTTTTACAAACCAAGAGTTTTACAAAGCTCGCGTAATCTGCGATACCGCTTATTTTGTGTTGTGTACTCCATCACTGTATTTTTCATGTCTCGTAGAGCGTTTTTGTTAGATTCATTCAAGAATGTAAGAATTTCGTCCTCCAAAGCAGCTATTTGTAGATCAAGATTGTTGTTGCTGTCAATTATAAGTTGTATTTTTAATTTTTGTGACCGTACATGATTGTCACACTCCACGAATTTGTCCTGGTATTTCAAAAGCTGTGCATCAAAATCTTTTTCAGGTGCCATACCCCTAACTATTTGCAAAACTGCAGCAGCTACGTCATTTTTATCCTTTTTCCTTTTTCGTTCCACCGCCGCGCTAATTTTTAGCAGCTGATAAATCACAAATTGGGCACTCATGTTTTTTTTGGGCGCGTGCACGCCAGAACGCTACACGTGCAACTTTGATCTTCTCTAGTCGCTTGCGACGTATCTATATGGTTGTTTGATAAGATGTGTCAGTTATGTATGTACGTGTCCGATACGATATCGAATAAGGATAAAGCGTATTTATATTGGTAAATATGACTGGCAAAATTAGCTGATTCTGCAACGCTTGTGCATATTGTGGCGTTAGCACCAAGGTCGTTTGTCAGCGTTTCTATTTGCTTATCGTATGAAGTGATCTCTGCTAGAATTATGGTTATTTGGTTATGCCTGAGGTCAACTTGGTTACGTATACCTTTACGCGCGTCGTAGAACGCTTTTGTTGCACGCGTCAATTTGGCCGTCGTGTTAGTATCAGCCGCCTGAGGTACCGTGTTGGTATTTACCAAGAAACTGAGTATGCTTTCCAGCATTTCCATGTTGGGCAAATCGTTCATATCGTAAGTATTGGATTGTGCACGCGATTTTTTTGAATATGAAATACAATTCTTAATGTAAAAAAATATGCGCGTACTACAGGGTATACATCATATATGCACGTGTATTTATATAACACGGGCTGAGTAGATCACGATCGAACGTCCGATTGCGCATAGATTTGGGGTGTGTACACCACACGTCTATCTACAGTACACAGCATTACGAACAGAACCAACGCTATTTGGTATATATATATATATAAAGGCAAATTTTGCGGTTTTACCCCATTTTTTTCGCGTGGTGCGTTGACAGTTTTATTAGGTTGGACTCGTGTTACAATGTAAAACGGAGTATAAACCCAGTATAAATATCGACCACGCAGTATTCGCAATACGTGAACCACATCGTAATTGCATGCCCGCAAATCAAAATGTCGGTTATTCCTTCTATTACACGTCTCGATGAGCCGGCGCAAGAAAAGCCGGCGCGGGACGCGCCGACTGAAGAAGATGCGAATAAATACGTATACGAGAAATTGAAGAATATATACACGTCTAAGTACATGGACGGTCACCCCGGAATATTCCCGACTTGGATCCCGAGTGGTCCGGGCCGAGCCGAGCCAGGTCCCGAGCGGTCGGGAGAGGGAGTCAAAATGTCGGCTACTCCTTCTATTACACGTCTCGATGAGCCGGCGCAAGAAAAGCCGGCGCAAGAAAAGCCGGCGCAAGAAAAGCCGGCGCAAGAAAAGCCGGCGCAAGAAAAGCCGGCGCAAGAAAAGCCGGCGCAAGAAAAGCCGGCGCAAGAAAAGCCGGCGCAAGAAAAGCCGGCGCGGGATGCGCCGATTGAAAAAGATATAAATACGCTATACGAGGAATTTAAGGATATAGACACGTCTAAGTACGTGGACGTTCACCCCGGAGTGTATAAAAGGTATGCATGCAAGGAAATTATAGAAGATGGCACAGATACAAAACGTCACGCAGAAGCATGTAAAATCGACGGGAAAAACTATGGATGGACTAATGCTCTTACAACAGCTAATATTGAGTGTACCTACGCAGCGAACAACAATGGCGATATATACAAAGAGCCAGGTACAGGCAAACTTGCGGGCCGAAATCGCAAAAAAATACTTAACCAAGTACGACGAGCTGAAATACTTCAATCCGAACTTCCTGAAGATCTCGAAAAAGAATTCGAAGTCTTGAGAAATGAACGCCATGCGCATGAACGCCAGCAAGCCAATAAAACTTACGGATATTGGAAGCACAAACGCTCCGATATATTACCCGAAACGTTAAGAACATCACGACCAGCCCAACTTTTTGACATTAACAAACTTAAAGACCTTGTGTAGGACGATAATAAATTAAAGTGTCTAGAAGGCCGGAATAAAACCGTGGCATGACCTAGATGCCATCGACAATGCACTTTCAGCGGCGGGGGTGACCAACGAAAAATGCGCCCGCCGCGGAGAGGGACGTACTGCGTGTTATGCCACCCAGCTCGTCATCGCAAACACTCACGAAATAAAAACGCGCAACAGGTGGAAATGCCGTGTCGGTGGTCGTGGCGAAAGCAGCCCGTAAACAACACGAACATGCCCACGCCAGACGATTGTCAGACGCCGGATTTGTTCCATCGGATCGGATGTCAAATGTCGGATTGGATTTACAAAATATAGGTTACACACAACTATCTAAAACATAACCACGGGTTTCGAGAAATGGATGCACCGGGTTTATAAATAGATACGTAGCAACAGGCCTGTTTGAGTATTTCAACCCAGAGTAGGACCGGTAAAACAATATACTCGTATGCCCAAAGGGCGTGTTTTTTTTGCTTTGTTTGCGTATTGAATGTCGTGAAATCCTGCAAGCTAGGGGTTTTATTGTAGAATATTCATGTTTGGTGATATTCATGACTACGAGTTTTGTGCAACATAAGGTACCGGGCCTTTCGGTCCGGACGTATCCGGTGGTTCCTCAAACATCGGATTTTAACTATTGCCAGTATGAGGTGTGGGTTCTGGCTTGTCAATGGGAGATAATTGTCTGAAAGCTGTTGCTCCACGCGCAAACGGTGTTTTGTACGATGCATATCGCGCATGCAAAACCCTAAAACCTCAAAGCATAAACCTAAACCCAAAAATCTAAATATAATGCAGTAAACGCGCTTTGCACAGGGAGTATGCGCGAATGTGTAGGTTGCGCACGCGTGCTGGTAAATCCGAACGTGTGCAACGTATAAATACCGCGTACATTATGATACCCGTCGTAACCATGATGCCAGGCATGGATCTTTAAAGCAAGCGTTTAGCGAATTTGAATATACAAAAATTTCGCATGGCAACATCTGTGAACCACGATGTTTTCACATCGGATTATTCAGACTTCCAGTGCATCGCCGACCTCATTGGGAAGATAGCGAATCAACTACAACGCGAAACCCCACCTCCACACAAAGTCCGTACTATTAACATTGAGGGCGTCGCACAAGCGATAAAAGTGTTGCCGTCTTTCATGACTGACGGTATAAAAAGTATTTACAATGAAGCTAAAGTCCAACTAAACAGTACATTTGAATTGGATAAAATTTCAACGTACGCTCAGGACCCGACAAACTATTTCAGTATGATCATACACCACGCGCAAATGTTGGTAATGCTCGAGGTCGAAGATTCAAATGTTGTGTTGACACATGTGAACGATACACTTATACCGTTTTTAAAGACGGTGCTTGGTTATGCAGATGACAAAACATTAGAATTCAATACTTTTATACAGCAAATAACAGCTGTAGACATGAAACAAATTATATTTACCGACGTGTACAATTTTACCTTAGTGATGTTTTCGATCCTACTAGCGGGCCTTGCCTTTGACGATAAAACCCGACGAAGGGATGTTTTGAAGTTTGTATACCTCGCATTTATGACCCTCGACCGGTCGACCGCGTTTAGTAAGATGACCGACCTGATCACATCAAAATTATCCGGTATCGAGGAAATACTAGCAACGTTTCAAAAATCGTCACCAGGTACCGGAAAGCCACCATATGTAAATCCGGAATCGAACGGCGCCGATCCATTCGGACAAGGTTTTGAATCATTCGCACGAGGCCCTACGCCTTCGTCAGCACCCGGCGCCAATCCATACGGACGTGGCCCTACGTTTTCGTCGGCACCCGGCGCCGATCCTTTCAGTCGTGGCCCTACGCCTTCGTCGGCACCCGGCGCCGATCCATTCAGTCGTGGCCCTACGCCTTCGTCAGCACCCGGCGCCGATCCATTCAGAC